>PVKP010005883.1:41162-86644 GCA_004027715.1 Plecturocebus donacophilus
AGAAGAGCAACCCCAAGGCACATAATCATCAGATTCACCAGGGTTGAAATGAAGGAGAAAATGCTAAGGGCAGCCAGAGAGAAGGGTCGGGTTACCCACAAAGGGAAGCCCATCAGACTCACAGCAGATCTCTCAGCAGAAACCCTACAAGCCAGAAGAGAGTGGGGGCCAACATTCAACATCCTTAAAGAAAAGAACTCTCAACCCAGAATTTCATATCCAGCCAAACTAAGCTTCATAAGTGAAGGAAAAATAAAATTTTTTGCAAACAAGCAAGCACTCAGAGATTACATCACCACCAGGCCTGCTTTACAAGAGCTTCTGAAAGAAGCACTACACATAGACGGGAACAACCAGTATCAGCCATTCCAAAAACATACCAAGAGGTAAAGAGCATCACCATAATGAAGAATCTACATCAACTAATGGGCAAAACAGCCAGCTAGCATTAAATGGCAATATCAAACTCACATATATCAATATTAATCCTAAATTTAAATGGACTAAATGCCCCAATCAAAAGACACAGACAGGCAAATTGGATAAAAAGCTAAAACCTACTGGTATGCTGTATTTATACCCATCTCACATGCAAGGATACACAACGACTCAAAACAGAGGGATGGAGGAAGATTTACCAACCAAACGGAGAGCAAAAAACAAAAACAAAAACAAAAAAACCACAGAAGCTGCAATTTTCGTCTGATAAAACAGACTTTAAAGCAACAAAGACCATAAGAAACAAAGAGGGACATTACATGGTGGTGAAAGGATCAATGCAATAAGAAGAGCTAATAATCCTAAATATATACGCACCCAATACGGGAGCACCCAGATACATAAGGCAAGTTCTTAATGACTTACAAAGAGACTTAGACTCCCACACAATAATAGTGGGAGACTTTAACATTACACTGTCAATATTAGGCAGATCAACGAGATAGAAAATTAACAAGGATATCCAGGACTTAAACTCAGACCTGGAACAAGTAAATTTAACAAATATTTACAGAACTCTCCAACCCAAATCCACAAAACATACCTTTTTCTCAGTATCACATTACACCTATTTTTAAAGTGACCACATAATTGGAAGTAAATCACTCCTCAGCAATTGCATAGCATCTCACAGGTTTGAATAAAATATTGGTTGGCTGCTTGTTTGTTATTTTCATCCCTTATTCCTTCCTGTCTCCATTGTTAAGCACAATTATTGGCATAAAAGAGGTTTTTAATACCCATTTTTAGACTGCATTCTAGCCTGGGTGATAGAACAAGAATCCCGTTCTCTCTCCCTCTCTCTCTTCCTCTTTCTTTCTCTCTCACTCTTTTTTCTTTCTTTTGCTCTTTCTTTCTTTTTCTCTCTTTTTCTTTCAAAAAAATAAAAAATAAAATAAAATAATAAAAACTGGCACTAGACAAGGATGCCCTCTCTCACCATTCCTATTCAATATAGTATTGGAAGTTCTAGCCAGAGCAGTTAGGCAAGAAAAAGAAATAAAGGGCATTCAATTAGGAAAAGAAGAAGTCAAATTGTCCCTATTTGCAGACGACACGATTGTATATTTAAAAGATCCCATCATCTCAGCCCAAAACCTTCTTAAGTTGATAAGCAACTTTGGCAAAGTCTCAGGATACAAAATCAATGTGCAGAAATCACAAGCATTCCTATACACCAATAACAGAAAACAGAGGGCCAAACCATGAGTGAACTCCCATTTGCTACAATTAGAGTTGTACAATTGCTACAAAGAGAATAAAATACCTAGGAATACAACTATCAAAGGAGGTAAAAGATCTCTTCAAAGAGAACTACGAACCACTAATCAAGGATATAAGAGAGGACACAAACAGATGGAAAAACATTCCATGCTCATGGTTAGGAAGAATCAATATTGTGAAAATGGCCATAATGTGCAAAGTAATTTATAGATTCAATACTATCCCCATCAAGCTACCATTGACCTTCTTCATAGAACTGGAAAAAAAAAAACACCTTAAACTTCATATGAAACCAAAAGAGAGCTTGCATAGCCAAGACAATCCTAAGCAAAAAGAACAAAGCTGGAAGCATCATGCTACCTGACTTGAAACTATACTACAAGGTACAGTAATCAAAACAGTATGGTACTTGTACCAAAACAGAGATATAGACGAATGGAACAGAACAGAGGCCTCAGAAGCAATGCCACACATCTACAACCATCTGATTTTTGATAAACCAGACAAAAACAAGCAATGGGGAAAGGATTCCCTGTTTAATAAATGGTGTTGGGAAAACCAGCTAGCCATATGCAGGAAGCTGAAAGTGGACCCCCTACTTACACCTTATACAAAAATTAACTCCAGATGGGTTAAATATTTAAACATAAGACCTAATACCATAAAAACCCTAGAAGAAAACCTAGGCAAAACCATTCAGGACATAGGCACAGGCAAGGACTTCATGACTAAAACACCAAAAGCATTGGCAACAAAAGCCAAAATAGATAAATGGGACCTAATTAAACTTAAGAGCTTCTGCACAGCAAAAGAAACAATCATTAGAGTAAACCAGCAACCAACAGAATGGGAAAAAATTTTTGCAATCTACCCATCAGACCAAGGGCTAATATCCAGAATCTACAATGAACTAAAGCAGATTTACAAGAAAAAAACAAACAAACCCATTCAAAAGTGGGTGAAGGATATGAACAGACGCTTTTCACAAGAAGACAAATATGTGGCCAACACACATGAAAAAAATGCTCATCATCACTGGTCATTAGAGAAATGCAAATGAAAACCACATTGAGATATCATCTCATGCCAGTTAGAATGGTGATCATTAAAAAATCTGGAGACAACAGATGCTGGAGAGGATGTGGAGATAAAGGAACACTTTTACACTGTTGGTGGGAGTGCAAATTAGTTCAACCATTATGGAAGACAGTGTGGCGATTCCTCAAGGATCTAGAAATAGAAATTTCATTTGACCCAGCAATCCCATTACTGGGTATATACCCAAAAGATTATAAATCGTTCTGTCATAAAGACACATGCACACGTATGTTCACTACGGCGCTGTTCACGATAGCAAAGACCTGGAACCAAACCAAATGCCCATTGATGATAGAATGGACAAAAAAAAAATGTGGCACATATACACCATGGAATACTATGCAGCCATAAAAAACGATGAGTTCATGTCCTTTGTAGAGATATGGATGAACCTAGAAACCATCATTCTCATCAAACTAACACAAGAACAGAAAACCAAACACCACGTGTTTTCACTCATAGGCAGGTGATGAACAATGAGAACACTTGGGCACAGGAAAGGGAACAACACTCACAGGGCTAGGTTGGGGAAGAGGAGAGGGGAGGGACAGCAGGGGGCGGGGCAGGGAGGATGAGGAGGGATAATATCGAGAGAAATCCCTGATGTAGGTGACGGGAAGGTGGGGGCGGATGGAGACAGCAAACCACCATGGCATGTAGGTACCTATTCAACAATCCTGCAGGATGCAAGAAGTGCACATGTACCCCAGAGCCCAAATACAATTAAAAAAAAAAGAAAAAAGAAAAAAAGGAAAAAAAAATAAAGGTATACTGAAGAGATAGCCACACTCCCATGTTTATTGCAACACTATTCACAATAGCCAAGATTTGGAAGCAACTTAAATGTCCATCGGCAGACGAATGGATAAAGAAATATGGTTCATATACGCAAGGGAATATGAGATCCTGTCATTTGCAACAATATGGATGGAGCTGGCAGACATTATGCTAAGTGAAATAAGCTAGGCACAGAAAGACAAACTTTGCATGTTCTCACTCATTTGTGGGAGACAGAGAGTAGAATAATGGTAACCAGAGGCTGGGAAGGATAATAGGGAGTAGGAAGAAAGTTGAGATGGTTAATGGGTACAAAAATATATTTAGAAAGACTGAGTAAGAGCTAGTATTCGATAACACAACAGGGTGACTACAGTCAACTATGATTTATTGCACACTTAAAAATAACTAAAATAGTATAATTGGATTGTTTGTAACACAAAGAAAGCATAAATACTTCAGGGGATGGATACCTCATTTATCCTGATGTGATTATTACGCCTTGTATGCCTGTATCAAAATATCTCATGGGACCCCTAAATATATATCTACTATATACAAACAAAAATAAAAATTAAAAAAAATAGAGATGCTTAGAACTTCTCAGACTTGGAGAATCAGAAACTTTGAGGGTAAGTAGAAAAAGGAAGAAACTAGCAACTAGAACTCTAGAGTTCAGTTATCAAAGATAATATATATTTTTGACTGAGTAAACAATTATGGATGGCATTATAGTAAAGCGTAAGCATAGATCTTTCTTGAATAATGAAATGAAAATTTACTTATGGGAATTCTAATGTTTTTATTCTTACGTATTTTCCTCATTAATGGCAGACCATGCTATTTAAAGTAAATAATGATAGACTTTCACAACAGTAAGGTACACACCTGATTAGTTTTTCTAATTATATACTTATTACATATACATATATGTATGTCTAGTTCTATCCATTTATATACATAATTAGGCACATGGTTTTTCTAAAACTAGAATCTTTAAAGTATTTAATGTAATGTTTAATTTTTCATTATTATACCTTAATAGAAAAAATGGAATAAAGTATATCTTTAAATATATAGTCCCATGGTCAGTAGTATTAAGACAATATTGTTTATTTATTTAGAGCTCATCAGCTTAGGATTTTTTAACTTTCAGGAAACACCAGCCTAAAGTAAATTATTAATTCAAGGATGCTAGATGAAGATTCTTAATGAAAAAGAGATGCTAAACCCTGCTGTGTTGCAGACTCTCAAACTGTTCCTCAGAATTTCCTAATACTGCTCACTGCATTAATTTTTTTTCCTTTGTCATCTCCCTTTCTATAGTCAAAAGCTATCTAGTCCCTCTCTCTTTAGTTTAGTCTCCAGGGGAAAGGTGTTAGCTCATTTACTTGTCATTATTGAGTTTCTTTCTTTCCCATAAAAGCCAGTCTATTTATCATTCTTTTTTTTAGGCTTAGACAAAAAAGAGAAGACTTTAAACTTTTTTTTTTTATTTTTTTAAAGCAGAGGCACATTAATATTAAATCCCTTAAGCAGGAATTTCAAGGAAAATGTCTCAGAACAAGATTTAAACCAATGTCATAAATGCTTCTTCCTTTTAATAAAAGAAATTCTCTTAAATAATGCTGTCCTCAAGACGGTTATCTGATAGTTTTGGTACTATCTTCTCATTTCTAGTATCTTTGTATAATTATCGTGGTGAAAAGCATTAGAGAAATAGATGCTCTACACAAAATCTTCACAATATGGTCAACTTCTCTTCCCCCTCAAGTCCACCTTTCATGCATGTACACATCTGTGCTTTGTTTTTAACTTCTATATTAGATTTTTATTCTTTTTATTGAATGAAGCTCTGATTGGTTTAGTATATGACAAATATTCTTTGTATTTTAGGAATCTCAAGTAGCTCTCGATCTTTTTTCACATTGGTTAGAGAAGCAGGGATCAAAGTACAAAACTGGGACAGTCACTGCTTATGTTTGCGCTTTATCTCATTAAGTGCTGATCACCAGGAAGGCAAACAGCCTGTCATGAGATTCGCCTTGCAAAGAATATAATAAAGAAATCTTATGAAAAGAGGCTGAACAGAAGGTGTGTTTAATCTGTTGTAATGTTGGTTAGCCCCAGTTTCAGACCAAGAGTGATGATACTTGGAAAAAATATTGGGAGTCTGCCTGCAGGCAACATTTACCCCTGATGTAGAGATTGCTACAGAAACCTAACCATGGGAAGTTTTCAACACATAAGTAAGGATTTATTAAAGAAATTAATATCTTTGAAGGCTCAAAAAGCAATCCTATTTTCCTACAAGATGGATGAAAGGCAGAGATTTCAAAACATTTGCTAGAAAACATCAATAGCCAATCCTGCTGATTTAATTTTTTCAATCCCTCAGGCATCAAAAGAAGTTGTGACTTGTCTACATTTGCCTCGAAAGCAAAGCAATATTGTAAATTAAAAATGACTGGAGCTTAGCTGGCTGTATTTCATTTTTAATTAGTTGAATTTTCAAATATTTATCACCGTTTCTTAAGATCAAAATCTAAAGAACTTCCCCTCACATTTTTTGTGAAGAGGGTTGGTGATAATCACTTATGTGTCAAGGAAAAAGTTCTTAGATTTAGCTATCATAAATACTAAAAGAAATGGTATTTAGTCATCTCCATTTCTCTTCTTTTTTATTCTTGAGCAAGCAGAGACTTCTTATTCTTTTTAACCAGTTGGGAACTCACAAAACATAAACTCAGAGATTGATGCTAAAAATCAAAACAGATTCTGACAACATGTAACATCCCAAACACAAAAGTGTAACAAAGGCAACTGATTTTGTACTCATTAGTGTAGTAGTGAGAAACAACAACACAACAAAAAAAAAAAACAATTTTTTTAAAGCAGCTAATTTTGCTTAGGCATTTCGATGAGGTGTGTGGTTAATTCACAAGAGGCAGGGGAAAGATGGCCCTAGATTTTAGTATCGATTTCCCTTTGAGAATAAAAATAAAAATGAAAAGAATAAAAATGTAACATATGAGGCTAATCATCTATTCAAAAAATATATTTAATTGACCACTCTTTTATGCCAGTCACTATTTTAAGCACCTGCGATAAAGTGGTGAATCAGAAGTCAGGGTCCCTGAAATCTGAAGCTTATATTCATTTATATAAATATTTAGTTCTAACCAATACTCTGTAAATGCTAGAGTTCTAGGAGCATCTAAACTCTATTCAAGGTAACAAGTATATTTTCAAGAAAATGTGTCTGTATTATTATATCTAAATCTTTAACCTTATCAATTATATTTAATCTTACCTGAAAAATCTGTTAAAAACAAGACTAGAAAAAGGAGAGGCCGAGAGCAGGAATTTTTCAGTGTGTCTTCAGCATAGCCCTGGGCAGAGGGAGCAAATTCCACTCCCCTTAGCAGCTTCCAATCCCCTTTGCAAGTCTATCCTCAACAGTGAAGATGGATGTTTCAGAAAAGCTTGATGCCATTAGTAATGGTGATCCACGTAACTCTCACTGCCATGAATCCGAAGTGATCAAGCAGCCTTTGGTTACAGTGTGGCTTCCCATATGGATATTCCCACAGAGAGAGGATGTGCTCTCTATAGCCCCAAGGAACCCAGTCCTTTTAAAGCTATAGTTCTTGGTGTAAATCAATCAGCATTCTAATTTACATTTAAGTATCTTAGGGGCTTGATTATGATCTGAATATTTTTAACTATTCTGACAAAACTGAATTTCTACAATAATAAAGTTTCAGCTCAGACCCTCGAACAGGATTTCTCCAAGAAAAGTTAAAATTTATGGCATGAGAATCTTCTAGGGAGCTTGTTAAACATACAGATTCCTAAGACTCATACTGTACTTATACTAAATCAGAATATTTAAACATGAAGCTCAAGATTTGCATTTTACCCAGGTTTCCAAATGATTCTGATGTGCAATAAAGCTCAAAAGTCACTGTTTGAGAAGCAAGGGATCATCACACCCAGTGAAGCTCTATTTGGCCATTTAGCCAGTTTCTGAGACAACATCTCCATTTTTATACATTGTAACAAAGTGTTTCAAACGAATTCTTGTCAAGGCTTGGTGTCTTTCACAATCTGGCCTGACTTTTCCAGTCTCATTTCTCACCTTCCCTCTCAATCACTTTATGCTTCAACACTCTGAATACATGAATTTCATGGCTCTAGGCCTCTACATTACTTGAGGATTTTTCTTTTTGGGGGAGTGTGTGGCAGGGGTAGACAATAAATAATATCCTAATCCCTTTCCTGAGTTCTAAACCAACTGACAGAGGCTGTTTGAGAACAAAATATCACTATTATTACTGACAATGGCTAGATTGGAGAATGTGGCTTAGATATGGAAACTAAAAGCCTTCTTAATTCTGAAGCCCAGAATTAGACATACTTATCCATCCTGTCTCAGGAAGGACAGGATCCCATCCTGTCTCAGGAACAGTTATTTCTAAGCTTATGTAAGGCCAAGAGCAGACCAGGTTTATCAGACAGAGGAGGGAGGAAGGAAGTGGCTGAGCCAAGCATACCAAGTTCCTGCTCCCTAACTCATTAGTAAAAATAAGCAATTCCTCTACAACTGGGAAGAAATGATGAGTGAAGGGATGAAAAGAGTTCAGGACCATCACTCTAATGGATGTCCCTTGACAAGAAAGAAAACGGGGGAATGGAGAGTAATGCTCCCCCTGTGACAGCATGCCCTGCTTTTGGTGCCTGAGGTAACCTATTACTCTCCAATCCTTTCTCTTATTTTGACTACTTTATTCCTATTCATCTTTCAAGATATAGCACAAATGTTCACTCCTCTGTGAAGTTTGAGGAACTGTGTGGAGTATTCCCACCTTAATGCTGTCGTAGGACTTCAAATGACTTTTATTATGGTACTTGTCATGTAATGTACTTAGCTATTTTCTTTCTCTCATGAGTGCAGGGATTGTGTCTCATATATCTTTATATTTCTATAGTAGGTGTTCGATGAATTTTTGCTGAATGCCTGTGAAAAAGATGATAAATTCAAATATTTTTAAAGCTTGGTATTTTTAAGCCTGCTTATAGCACCAAGACCAACAAGAAGACTACTAATTATTTTCCTTAATAGGATTTTCTTTTCTGAAAAAATTGACTAACAAACCTGGTCAAGGCTGATATTGCCTGTTTAAGCCCCATTGTAGAAATCCAACTAGCCTAATTTTATTAACATGGCATATATGACTGATGATCTGATCCTAAAACATGCCCTCTTTCAGTTAGTGTAGCTTTACCTACTCAGGATAAACTAGTAGGTAATAATCACTTTAAAAAATGTTCCAATGAAGTAGAAACTACTAATAGAGAAGTTATTTCAAGGTAAAATTTCAAAGTTCAATTATAAATTTATATTATGATTATGGTTTGCATGTACGTTTTATAATGAGAATGTTTCTCTCTCTTCTTTCTTTTTCTTTTTTTCTTTTTTTTTTTGAGACAGAGTCTTGCTCTGTTGCCCAGGCTGGAGTGTTGTAGCAGGATCTTGGCTCACTGCAACCACCACTTCCTGGGTTCAAGCGATTCTCATGCCTCAGCTTCCCAAGTAGCTGGGAATACAGGCACCCCTACCATGCTCAGCTAATTTTTGTATTTTTAGTAGAGATGGGGTTTCTCCATGTTGGCCAGGCTGGTCTCAAACTCCTGATCTCAGGTTATCTACCCACCTTGGCATCTCAAATACTTTTTCTTTTTCTCTCCAAGTATATATGTTGTCTCTAATTGTGTAAAGAAAGGATAAAAGGCATTTTACTTTTAAATTTAAACACTACAGGCCAGACATGGTGGCATTCCTGTAATCCCAGCACTTTGGGAGGCTGAGGTGGAAGGATCACTTCAGGTCAAGAGTTCCAGGCCAGCCTGGGTAACACAGCAGGAACACAGGGAGAAAAACTAAAAAAAAAAAAAAAAATTTGTAGTTTTTCAACAAAACAGAAAAAAATTAGCCTGGCACAGTGGTGCATGCCTGTAATCCTAGCTACCTGAAAAGCTGATGCAGGAAGATCACTTGAGCCCAGTAGTTCGAGGCTATAGCGAGCCATAATCACGCCACTGTACTCTAGCATGGGTGACAGAGTGAGACCTTGTATCAAAAAAAAAAAAAAGTTCAATACTATATGTGTTTATAACAGGGATTATTTATAATTATGAAATGGAGTTATAATTATGAAATGGAACATAAGATTTTCAGCTTTAATTGATAGTACCAATTTATAGATCCTTGTAAATAACACAGAAAGTTATTTCTTTGGTACTCTTAATTTTAAGATGAACATTTGATGTTAGAGAATATATAATTATCTCTGTGTAATACTGGTTTCTTTTCAAACTTACGTTTTGTTTCAATTATTAGTTGTGGTAAATCTCCCAAATGATTCATAAATAGCAAGTATTAAGTGGTAAAATGCACTGAGCCAGGATCTGCTCAAGGCTAAATCTCTCCCTATTCATTAAGAATAACACAAAACACAACACAAAACAAAACAAAACAAAACATATCAAGTAGAAAGACCAGGAGCGGTGGCTCTTGTCTGTAATCCCTGCACTTTGATGAAGCCTAAGTGGGCAGATCCCTTGAGCTCAGGAGTTGGGAGACCAGCCTGGCCAACAAGGCAAAACCCGGTGTCTACCAAAACAAAAACAAAAAGCTCCACAAAAACTAGCCGGGTGTGGTGGTGCATGCCTGCAGTCCCAACTACTTGGGGGCTGAGATGGGAGGATCACCTGAACCCTTAGAAGTTGAGGCTGCAGTGAGCCGTGATTGCACCACCACACTCCAGTCTGGGTGACACAGTGTCGCCCTGTCTCAAAAGAAAAAGAGAGAGAGAGATAGAAAGAGACAGAGAGAGAAAGAGAGAGAGAAAGAGAGAGAGAGAGAGAAAGAAAGATACAACTACTTAAAGAACATCCCAGCAAGAGATACATTTGACCTGTTCTGTCAAAACAGAACAGGTCCATTGGGAATGGATAGGAGAATCAAATCATTTTCAAAATAAGTCTCTAATGTCATTTTAATACATTTATTTCTATTGCTATAATCTCAGATATTCTTTAATTCTGTTTCAAACAGGTGTCTGTTAGTGTATTTTCTTCTGTTTAGGACCTACTGTAAACTAAAAATTAAGCTGTTTTGTCAATCAGCATCTGTTAAACTCTGGGTCTATATTTCAGTAAATGTGCTTCTGTTTAACTATCTTTTTACAGTCATAAGAGAAATAAACATAAAATAAATGCATCTCAATGCATAGCTGTGCAGGAGTACAGATGTTTTATTAATGAAAATGAATCCAGCTTTTTGTAAGTCATGGCAGCAATATAACATTTCATTGTTTGGTTCTGTGCTAGACAGTCCCTGCTGTTTCTACATAGAAATTCCTGTAATGCTTAATGGACATCTGGAAGAATTCAGCCAATTAATCGAATTCATGTAGGAGCTACGCTAATGGCTGTCTGAAAGGCAGATTACATTAAATCAAACTTGCAATATGAATGAAAGCACTTAATCATACATGCAACATTCATTAGATGCGACACAGCAAGTGTTTTGATTACTTTAATGAAAGATCAGGTAAAGTGCATCAGCTGAACAGATTGAAAAGACAGCATGCTTACAAATGTTTGATTATGCTGAATATCAACAGAAACAGTGCCAGTAATTTATAGCAAAACATATTTGTAAGTGTCTAGAGCTAGTGAACTCAGTAAAATTTGGAGCCCATGCTCAAAACAGTAATTAATACCCATATATGATAAACCTTTAATCAGATGTCAGGAAAAGAGACAGATTGCCAGAAGTTTAGTAATTTATAGTCACTGGCTGCCTTCATATTTTGAATGGCTTGAAATCTCTTTGAACCTCATTTACTTTGAGGTACACAGTTCTTGAGTCATAAGGTGTCTCTAGACTAAAAATACTGTACTAAAAGCAGAATTAAATTTGTATGTTGGGCTTTAAAATCTCATGCAAGGAATTAAAATGCTATTTTTAATAATTATTTCTGCCTATTTCATATTTCCATTTTTCCTTATTAATTATCTCACTGATTTTTCCCTAATATTCTATAGAAAGAAAGGCTATAAAGTACATTTTCTATATAATATTAATAGTATTATAAGTCTTGTAACATAGCAAATGCTATTTGCAGCTTTTTGGATAAAATAAAAAAAAAGATAAAGCAGTGGTCCTCAACATTTTTGACACAGGGACCAGTTTCATAGAAGACAATTTTTCCATGGACAGGGGTGGGGTTAGGAATGGTTTCAGGATGAAACTGTTCCACCTCAGATCATCAGGCATTAGATTCTCATAAGGAGTAAAAACCTAGATCCCTCACATGTGCTGTTCACAACAGGGTTCATGATTATATGTGAATTTAATGCCACTGCTGATCTGATAGGAGACAGAGCTCAGGTGGTAATACTTGCTTGCCTGCTGCTCAACTCCTGCTGTGTGATCCGGGTCCATAGCCCTTGGGTTGAGGACCCCTGAGATAAAGAATATATGTATACTTTTATATTTCATATATCATTAAAAATATGTATTTATAATTAGTAAAATTATAAAATGTATATTTTATATAATTTTCCATATATATAATTTCATTTCTGTTCTCTTTTTTTTCCTCCAGAGATGGGATGGGTCTTATTATGTTCCTTAGGCTGGTCTTGAACTCCTGACCTCAAGTAATCCTCCTGCCTCAGCCTCTTGAGTAGCTGAAATTACAGGCACCATCCAGCACACCCAGCTTTCTGTTTTTTGTTGTTGTTTTTTTGAGATGTAGTCTTATGTGTCACCGAAGGACTGGTAGTTGGTAGAGAAGGTGGTGGAGCAAGTGGAGACTGCAGTGGCACAATCTTTGCTCACTGCAGCCTCTACCTCCCAGGTTCAAGTGATCCTTCTGCCTCAGCCTCCCAAGTAGCTGAGACTACAGGCATGCACCATCACACTCGGCTAATTTTTATATTTTTAGTAGATGGGGTTTTACCATTTTGGCCAGGCTAGTCTGGAACTCCTGACTTCAAGTGACCTGCCTGCCTCAGCCTCCCAAAGTGCTGGGATTACAGGCATAAGCCACCATGCCTGGACACTCAGCTTTCTGTAAGTACTTTTAATAATAGACAGGAGTGACTTTAAAGGTGGTGGAAACCACTTTTTCTTGGAGTTTAACAGAAGGACTGTTTTTGTTTTTGTTTTTACCTCTGAACTTTTTATTGGCTTTCTGTTCCCCAAAGGGCACCCTGCTTCTGCTGGCTCAGTGTCTCAGAACTTCAGTGTCATTGGTCTCAGACACCACTTTGCTGTCCACTATCCTCCACGTGGTGGTCTTGTGGATGGTTTGCTTGGAGTTTCTGCTGTCCAGGACATCATCAAGAATGAAGTCCTCGCTGTCTTGCAGCAGGTGGCAGTAGGTGGTGCTGTCAGCCTCCAGCTTGACCTTGATGTTCAGCAGGGCCTTGTATTCCTGGGCCTGGCGCTGCCCCTCTGCCAGGGTCTGTGCCAGCAAGACCCCCATTGAGCTGCTCCATCTACATGGGTTACGTGCCTCCACCTCCCTCAGCCTATTCTCCAAGTTGGGCTTCAGATTTCTCATTGGGTCCAGGTCAATCTCCAAGGACTGGACGGTATGTCTCAGCTCCGTGAGTGTATTCTCAGCAGCTCCGATCTCAGCAAACTGTGTGGTGACCACTGTGGTGCTCTCCTCAAACTGCTGAGCCAGTACTTGTCTAGCTCCCCTTGGTTCTTCTGAGCCAGCTGGTCATATTGGGCTTGGATGTCTGCCATGATCTTGCTGAGGTCCTGAGATTTGGGGGCATCTACCTCACTGGTTGACCCAGAGCTGGAAATATTGGCTTATAGGCTTTTTACTTCCTCTTTGTGGTTCTTCTTCATGAAGAGCAGCTGCTTCTTGAGAGCCTCCCTCTGTTACCAGCTGCAGCCAAGTAACACTGGTGTCATCAATGACCTTGGAGATTGGATGTCACTCTTCACAGATTGGCAGATGGACGGTTCTGTCTCATACTTGACTCTAAAGTCATCAGCAGCAAGATGGGCATTGTCAATCTGCAGAATGATGCAGGCATGGTCCACAGTATTTGAATAGATCTGAGCCCTCAGATCCTTGATGGTCTTGAAGTAATGCCCCCAGTCTCTGACCTTAGGCCCCTTCTTCTCTAGGTGCTCCTGAATTTTGCTCTCTAGCTTCTGATTCTTGGTTTCCACGCTCCTCACTCTGTCCAGGTAGTAGGCCAGGCAGTTGTTCAGGCCTTGCATGATTTCCTTCTTGTTCTGGATGCCCTCCACTTCTGCCAGACCCCTGGCCATCCCCGTAGCCAGGCTCACAGACCCCAAGCTGCCCCAGAAGCTGGTGGAGTGGGACATGCAGATCTGGGAGCCCAAGCTCCCGGCACCTGCATAGACATTGGCTGTGCTGCTCACTGGCAGGGTGCCACAGCTGGGTGGCTGGATAGAGCCCAGGGACCTGTAGTTAGTAGAGAAGGTGGTAGAGCAAGTGGTGAAGCTCATGCTGTCTGGGGAGGAAAGTGAGAGGACAGAACTCAGGTTTTGCTGAGGTCCAGAAGGACTGGTTTTTATCTCTCTGGATTGATATAAGTGTGATTCTGAAAACAGGGAAATGGACATAGAATCTTTCAAGTCCTTTTTAGATATTTTCTTCAACTCAAGCCAATGAATATGCATTAAGCACTCAATCATTTTAGGTGCTATCAGGATGTGAGGTAGATGTTTGTAGCTACAAGTAGTTTAAAATACTCCATTCACCAAAACAACACAAAGAAAAATAAAAGAAACAGCAAAAACAAACACACAATGTACAATATATTCAAGAAGTAGAACATAAAGTACAGATTTATAAATTTTGTAGAAAATTAAAGAAGAGCTAAAATAATGAGGATGTTTGCATTCAAACTGCTTAATTCACTTGATAAGAGATATAATTTAAAAGAATTAAAATTTCATTACTCTAGAATTAAGTATGTCTTAGTCTGTTTGGCTGCTATAACAAAATGCCATGTACTGGGTAGCTTTCAAAGAACAGAAACTTATTTGTCACATTTCTGAAAACTGGGAAATCCAAGATCGACTCCAGTAGACTCAGCATCTGGTGAGGCCCCACTTTCTGGTTCACAGATGGAGATGGTGTCTTCTGGCTGTATCCTCACAAGGTGGAAGGGATAAATGAGTTGCCTTGGGCCCATTTTATAAGGGTACTAATCCCATTAAAAGGCTCCACTCTACTCTCATGACCTAATTACCTCTTAAAAGACCTCACCTCCTAATATCATCACCTTGGGGGTAAACATTCAGATCATAGCAAAGCACTACTGAAAAATCTATGAATACTGTTTTGTTTTCTTATAGAGATTTAAAAAAATTGAGTGTATCTTCAAGCATTTTTCAAACATCAAATTGTACAACATATTTTTAGGTTAAATGAGTTGACTGTTTTTACAACAGCCTAGAAATTCTTTCTCTTAATTTCCTCCCATTATACATGCATTCCCAAAAAGGAAAAGAAGAACTAGCTGGCTCAGAATATGACCATTGTTCATAGTCTATCCATCAAATAATTCTTTTTCTATCTATGATCTCTTGAACCTTAGTAACATACTAAGAATACAACTAAAAGGAAAGCCTCATGCAATGCTACTTAAGCTTTCCTAAAACATTTAGCTCAGTTACTTCAAAATGTCCACATTGTTAGTTAAACTATATATAATCACACATCATATAACATTTTTTCAGTCAATGGACCACATATACAATGGTTATCTCATAAGCTGATAATACCATATTTTTACTGTACCCTTTCTATGTTTAGATTGCCTACAGTATTTAGTACAATAACATGCTGTACAGGTTTGTAGCCTAGGAACAATAGGCTATACTATATAGTTTAGATGTGTAATAGGCTATACCATCTAAGTTTGTGTAAGTAAACTCTGTGATGTTTGCACAAAGATGAAATTATCAAACAATGCATTTTTCAAAACGTATGCACTTCATTAAGAGGTACATGATTGTAAAGTAAAAAACAGCATCCCAGTGTGGTGGCTCACATGTGTAATCCCAGTACTTCGGGAGGCTGAGGCAGGAGGATCAGGACCACCCTGGGCAACATAGTGAGACCCCATTGCTACAAAAAATAAAGAAAATTAGCTAGGTGCAGTGGTCTACACCTGTAGCCCTAGCTACTCAGGAAGCTGAGGTGGCAGGATTGCTTGAGTCCAGGAGTTTGAGGCTGCAGTGAGCTATGAGGCTGCAGTGAGCATTATGCCACTGGACTCTGGCCTGGGCAACAGAGCAAGACCCTGACTCTAACAAAAAAACAAAAGAAATAGCACTGTTGTTCTGAACTGTCTGCTCTGTCCCATTTATTTGTCTGAACTCTTATTATAAATGGTCAAATACTCTAATCTCAGAATTTCAAATTGTTAAAGCTCTGTTTGAAAATGTAATAATTATTTGTATTAGCTCAAGTAGGTAAAGAGAAACTAAAAGACTTTATATTTCTCTCCACTGGCAAACCCTCACCTATTTCTTTGACTGATTAATCAGGAACTGCCACTTCAAATATATTTTTAATCTCTTTTGGAGCATTAAGTTTGACATCATTCACCCTGGAGAATCCTCCTATGATGAGATTTCACTAATAGTAATTCCTCTATGTCAGTTTATTAGTCTACCTATCTATCCAGCTATCTGTCTGTCTGTATCTTTAATTTTTCTAAGATGTCTTCTATGAATTTGTTCCTCAAGTAGTTTAGAGGGAAAAAGTAGCTATATGTATTTACTCTCATTTGGATTTGTGATAATCTTTTCCAGAAATTTGTGATCATAATGTAAGATGCCTGAAAGACTTTTTCCATCTAAAATATAGTCTTTTATATTCCTCCAATTATTTTTTAAAAAGAGAATCTCAGGCTGAAGAGGCAGAGTTATTATGCATCCTTTTATCTGTGTCTAAGGACTGCCCATTTTTCCAGATTTCTGAAAGACAGCATTACTCCAGTGTAGAATGTATTATTTAGTACTAATTCCTACATAGAACCTACATGAATAAGATGTAGAAATTTTGTAATCAGATCAAATGTTTGCCTCATTGCACTCTTTCTTTTTTTTTTTAAGGAATAAAACCTTTTTTAATGTACAAAATATACCCGACCCTTAACATACAACTTACTAACCTATTTACCACAGGTCAGTTCACTTTTAAAACTAAAGTAGAATTATATTTAATACATCATTGCACTCTTTCTTATTTAAACTGGCTAGATAATCCAAGGACTTGTGATATCTAGTGATCCTCTTTCCCAAAGAGCATCTCAATGACAAAGCGGAAGGCATTTTATTTCAAACTCAGTGGTTTTATTATTCCTGATTTATAATTCTTCTACCAAAGGCTTCATCCTCTGAATTCAACTAAGAGTGAGATAGGATAGAGAAAGTTGTCATTTCCTGCCTAGGCAATGAAAAGACTCCTTGTTGTTCAATTAGCCTTTCCCTAGGACTATTTTCAGTAGCACTTCGTCTTTATTTTGGTTAGGGTAACTCTTCAGTTGTTCATTTAAAAAAAAAATTTCCAAGATGTGTTTTCTAATAATGTGTTTTCTACCTTTTATTGAGGTATTATCTACATTGGGCCAGGCATGTGTAGTATTGTTTACAGTAAGTGATCTTCACAACTTTCCAAGGAGAGTTTTTGTTTAAGGATGAGGATCTAGAGGTTCAGAAAGGTTAGGTAAGCCACTCCATGTAACACAGCTAGCAAGTTGCCCAGCCAGCTGGGTGGATCTGTCTAGCTTTAAGGTCTCTCTAACTAACTAATTTACTCAACATCATCTTTTTATTGTATACTTTGTGTATTCCTTTATTTAATTTGAATTATGTGTTTTCATTATGTACTTCTATGCATTCTAAGAGTACCTTTCTGGATAAATAGTTATATAATAGAAAACGGGGTCATATCTTTAAATCTTACAATGGAATCCTCTATTAGTAGCTCCAGAGAGAAGGATTCAGTCAAGGCTTGCAGATAGATAAAAATGATCCAGATTAACTTCTAGGGCCTTGTCAAGCAGTTCTCACTATTGAAATTACTTTAAATTTGGAAATAAAGGGCAGCAGCATCTCTAGGCTCAGTTCAATTTGGCTCCAATGATTTCTGCAGTACAGCTATCTTAGAGAGCATAACATTTAGTTTTATTTAATTACTTTGAACCATTTATTGAGTACTTACTATAAGTAAAACATTGTGCTAGGTACTTTGTGGATAGACCCAGTCACTTCTCTCAAGGGTGTTCACAATTTAATGAGAGATAATATGTTCATTGATACACATACATAATGAGTGGTTAGAGAACATGAATATAAGGTCATAGAGTGGCATTTGTGGCAACAGTACCCATAACACCCTCATGAAGTCTTAAATTTTGAATTAGTATTTGGGAGGCTCCTTAGTTGTAAGATTAGACTATATCCAGGTGTGTTAGCTATAAAACAGATCATACTTGACTCAGTTTAGGGAAGCAATGATTCTATGGTAGTGAAACCAGAAGTGGCTCACAAAAAAATAAAAATAGAAAGAAGTTGAAGGAAATAAAACTAAATTTCAATATTCAGTAGCTTTATATTTTTTCTTAACATCCAAACAATAGCAACCAAACAAAAAAGAAAATGGCCAATTTGAAAGAAACTGGAAGAATAGATGACAATACAGTTTTTAGTTCCATTAGCCTTCACATCTAAGGTTTCTAAAGTACTTTACAAAAGGTTATGCCTCACAATATCTTTATGAGTGAGGCAAGTGCTATTATCTCCATATAAAGGTAGGAAAAAGAAGAAGGCACAGAGGCTTGCTTCTTTTATGCCAAGTGAGGCCAAATATTTTGTGGAGTATTTGAAATGAAACTTGAAAATAGAGAAGCAAAGAGAGAGAAGGCTGGAAGAATTTGTAATTGAGGGGCATAATTTCACACCACATAAGTGTCTAGAGAACGTTAATATAGTGAATCTTCATTTCCAGTGAAGTGGAATGAAAGCCTTGAATTGCTTCAATGCACCACGTCGTGCAAATAGCAATTTCAGTTTCAGAAAATCCTCCACTCATGGTAAAGTTGTTCAGTGAAAATGGTCATGATGAGGCTTTCCCACATAATTGTCCAATATATGTTCGTAGTTGTACCCTACACACACACACACACACACACACACACACACACACACACACACACACCCGTACTTGAAATATTAAATATTTATGGGGCATTGTGTAGCCTCTTGAAATACACTAATGGATATCTAATATGTTTTGGGTCCACTATGTTATTCATTCACAGATTTCTTTTTCTTCCTCCACTTGCCTTTTTATCTACTGCTTTTCTGTGTTCTCTTTTGTTGTCACTTTCTTTAGGGGGTTCTGCCCAGGGAAGACAGATATAACAGCTCAATAAGAACAGATATTGCAGTCCTGTTTCTTATTTATTTACTTATTTAGACAGAGTCTTGCTCCCAACACCCAGGCCAGAGTGCAGTGGACCAATCACAACTCACTGCAGCCTGGACTTCCGGGGCTCAGGTGATTCTCCCATCTCAGCCTCTCGAGTAGTTGGACCACAGGCATGTGCCACCATGCCCAGATAATTTTTTGCATTTTCAGTAGAGATGGGGTTTCACCACGTTGCCCAGGCTGGTCTCAAACTCCTGGCCTTAAGCGATCTGCCTGCCTTGGCCTCCCAAAGTGCTGGGATTACAGGTGTGAGCCACTGTACCCGGCTCTAGTTTTTTATTTATTAAAAAACCAATGAATACATATTGATTTTCTTTAAGTAAAGACTTTAATTCCCAGTGGAAAAGGTGGTGCTTATAGTTATTTGTTCTTTCATATATATCTTTTTTTTTTTTCAAGATGAGGTCTCACTCTGTCATGCAGGCTAGAGTGCAGTGGCAAGATCATAGCTCACTGCGGCCTCAATTTCCTGGGCTCAAGCTACCCTTCTGCCTCAGCCTCGGGAGTAGCTGGGACTACAGGAGCATGCCACCTCACCCAGATTTTTTTTTTTTTTTTTTTTTTTTTTGAGACAGGGTCTCGCTTTCTCACCCAGGCTGGAGTGCAGTGGCACGATCACAACTCCAGTCTCAACCTTGCAGGTTTAAGAGATCCTTGTGCCTCAGTCTCCTGAGTAGCTGGGATCATAGACGTGCACCACCATCCCTGGTTTATTTTTAACTATAATTATTTGTAGAGAGGAGGTCTCACTATGTTGCCCAGGCTGTTTTTGTTGTTGTTGTTTAGTAGAGATGAGGTCTTACTATGTTGCCTGGGCTTGTTCTTATATTTTTTCAATCAAGTAGCTGAAGTTGAAAACTTTAAAAAGTTACGTTGTCTATCACTAAGTTGCTGACCAAACTAGGAAAATCCTATTGATTTTGAGACCAAGTTAGGACTTTTTAAGCAGTCAAAATGAATTGAATGTTACTGAATATACCATGTGGCTCTTGTCTTAATTAACTAGGACTTTAATTCTTGTTCCATAAAATATTTGCGATAACAATGTGGCTTTAATTGTTAAACAAATTTCAAAGGTTAATCACAATTAACCTTTTCAGGGAGCAAATCAATTTCTTTATTCATAACAGACTTTATAAGATTTTATTATTTTATTTTATTGTGATAGAGTCTTGCTCAGTTTGCCCAGCTTGGAATGCAGTGGCACAATCTTGGCTCACTGCAACCTCCACTTCCCAGGTTCAAGCAATTCTCTGCCTCAGCCTTCCGAGTAGCTGGGATTCCAGGGCCCGCCACCATGCCCGACTATTTGTTGTATTTTTAGTAGAGATGGGGTTTCACCATCTTGGTCAGGTTGGTCTTGAACACCTGACCTTGTGATCCACCTGCCCCAGCCTCCTAAAGGGCTGGGATTACAGGCGTGAGATACCACGTCCAGCTGACTTTATAAGAATAACAGAAATTATCAAAGCTGCTTACATCTGAGTTTCATCTATATTCTGAGGTTATAATGTACTATTTAAGGAATTATGTTTAAATATAGTAGTAAGTCTTTCTTGACTGGTTTGAAGGAAAATTAAGTCCTGGTGTCTAAGGAATCTATTGTGTATAACAAATTTAACTTCTCTCCTGTGCATCTAGAATGGCAGTAGTTATGTGCCATCCTTGGGAGAAGTGAGAAAATAGCCAAGCAATTTTCTATGTATTGTAGTTCAGATGAGAAATCTTGGTTTAGAATGTTAAATTTTTAAAATTCTCTTGATTTAGCCTTCTTTACTTTTCTATTGTCTCTTAACAACCTCCTCTACCTGCAAAACATTAACAACAAATAAGCCTTTGGAGAAATCTGCTTATTGTAAAGCATAACATTCTTTACATATAAGCAACATAGATACAATGTAGCAAGGCAGGAAGTAAAGGAAATGTAGCTGAGATTTTCTATCTCGTTCTCTTACAATAATACTGTCCTCTTTTTTTAAAAAATTTTTTATTGCATTTTAGGTTTTGGGGTGCATGTGAAGAATATGCAAGATCGTTGCATAGGTACACACATGGCAGTGTGATTCGCTGCCTTCCTCCCCATCACCTATATCTGGCATTTCTCCCCATGCTATCTCTCCCCAACTCCCCACCCCCTGCTGTCCCTCCCCTATTTTCCCCCGACAGACCCCAGTATGTGATGCTCCCCTCCCTGTGTCCATGTGTTCTCATTGTTCAACACCCACCTATGAGTGAGAACATACTGTCCTCTTTTATAAACATTTCCAACATACCCCCACCAAACACACTGTACTTAATGTTCCACCAAATTAGCATGGTTGATATTTAAGCAGAAAAAAATAAAAGAACAAGAAATATATTATTATAATTGATCCCATGAGCTATCATGTCCTTAATTAAAAAAAAAAAAAAGAATTTACCAACAAAACAGTTAAGATTAGAGGACATAATGATTTAATGTTATAGATAATTTCCTCTACTCTGCTCATGTTTCTCCTGGGTTTTGATTAATTCATTACTGAACAGAGAAATAACTACACTCTATTAGTAAAGGAAATATTTTTAATGAGTAAATAATGACAATTTTGTTTTTTGAGACAGAGTCTTGCTTTGTTGCCAGGCTGGAGTACAGTGGCGCGATCTTGGTTGACTGCAACCTCCGCCTCCCGGGTTCAAGCGATTCTGCCTCAGCCTCCCAAGTAGCCGGGATTACAGGCGCCTGCTACCATGCCCAGCTAATTTTTGTATTTTTAGTAGTGATGGGGTTTCACCATCTTGGCCAGGCTGGTCTTCAACTCTTGACCTCATGATCTACCTGCTTTGGCCTCCCAAAGTGCTGGGATTACAGGCACAAGCCAACACGCCCGGCCTAATGACAATTTTTAAAAACTTACTCTATGCTGCCTTGTAGTACCCTCTCTCAAATTACTGTTTTGTGAGCTATGTGCATTTGGTGTTACAAATGCTGATCAAAATGGCTCCCAAGCAAAAAATTTATATATAGATTCTCCCACTGGGCAAATTATTACCTGGTATTATGATTGAGTGTTAAAATCTGGGTTGGTTTTGTTGTTTTAAACACTTATAACAAAAGGGAATCTGTACATGTCAGTTTAGGCTGAGCCTGGTTGAAATTAAAGTATAGGAATATCATCAAGTTTACAGCGAGCTGTGATCATGCCACTGCACTCCATCCTGGGCAAGAGAGTAAGACCCTATCTCTTAAAAAAAAAAAAAAAAGACAAAGAAACACCAAAGGGAAGTAGGTTGTTCATCTCTCCTTCTAGAAATAATGCTTTGTAAATCCAGTACATTTGTTAGCTAGTTAGTTAGCCTAGCGCCTCTTTTGATTTTCCCAAAGTTAACATACAGTTTAAGGCAAATGCTACTTATGGAAATAAGCCACAAACTTCAAAAGTCCTCATATAAATGTAAGAGAAATAGCATCAACAAATTTACCTATTTTGTGTAATGACATGATAAGCAATGAATAAAGTTTTTGTTCATTTACCTTGAAATATAGGATAACTATCATTTTTCTTGGATAAAGCACAATGATCATTCTGCTGTAGTATAATATATAACAATTTTTCTAATGAAATAATTTCATATCCAGTTTATCTTATTATTAACTTCTGATATAAAACTCAATTTTAACTAAAACTAACTATGTAGCATGGAATCCAGTGTTAGTGTGTACTATAAATACGTATGAAAGAAATATTTGTTTTGGCCTACATTTCCTATTGATGTAACAAAACACTAAGTAGTGACATCCAGTATAATGATTTAGGTAATAATCTCACTAGTTAAAACTATGACATTGATATAATACATAGTTTCAGTTAGTTATCAGATACAAATCTTCAGGAAACTAGACTTTATTAGTTCAGATACTTGCCTGCTTGTTTCACAGAACATTTTGTTAAGTGAAAGGAAAAATAATGTCTCCAATTGAAAAACAGAGGGAGTTTGGGGCTGCAGAATGCAATTGCCCAAGTTAGAAGGAACCAAATTGATCTGAAATCATTTAGATAACAATGTGATGGGCAGAGGACAGCATTTGTTTATGAAGATAAATCATGCCAGGCAAATCTGATTTATTTGGTCTTATAAAATTACTCAACAAGTTTGTGGATAAAGAAAACTCCATGGACAAAAAATATATCTAAATGTTTGTAAAAGCCTTTGATGTGGTTCTGCATGAGATTAAGATAATTGAAATGCTGGGAAGATATGGCCTGGATAACAATGGAATGGTGTGGTTATCAGATTTAAAACAGAATAATCATAAAGAATAGATCATAATATCTAAATGATACATCTGGCAGAAGACCATAAAAGAGCTAGTATCTTTATAGGTCAATATGGTAAGCAAGTATGAAAATGACTTAGTCTAGAAAATTAGCTTACTCTTTTTTCAGGAGGTACACATATCATAAGCAAAAATTATTTCAGTGTTTTATTACTTGATCAAAATGAACTAGTACTTCATTTTGGCCTTTGCTGATATTAATAAAAATTGGAATCTATGATGTCTGCCAAAAGCATTAAAATAGGTAAGTTTGATAAATGTGTAAAGCATAGTCAAATTCAATTAAAAGGTTACATGTTTGTGAATAAATTCCTTTGTAGATTTTTAAGAGCTGAGAGATAATTTAAAAGAAAATAGATATAGTAGTAGTAATGATTTTGGGAGAAATAGCAACCAATTATAAGTAAAAATTAAGAAAAGAGAATTTGGAAGTAAAAAGGAATACAGTTGGATGCATTTTAAAGTCTTACTGGCTAGGTACAGCAGCTCACGTCTGTAATTCCAGCACTTTGGGAGGTGGATTGCTTGAGCCCAGGAGTTTGAGACCAGCCTGGGCAACACAGGGAGACCCCCATCTCTACAAAAAAAATTTAAAAATTAGCCAAATATGGTGGCTTGTCCCTGTGGTCCCAGCTACTGGGGAGGCTAAGGTGGAAGGATCACTTGATCCAGGCAAGTCAAAGCTTCAGTGAGCCATGATTGTGCCACTACACTCCAGCCTGGATGACAAGGTGAGACTCTTTCTCAATCAATCAATCAATAAGTCAGTCAGTCAGTCTATTGTCAAATGGGAAGAATACTTTATATATCCACAGGGGTTATGTTAAAATATTTAACAATATTATGAAATAGTTACTAACCAGTCAAAACTGATAATGGCCATACAGCTGAAGCAGGGAACTAGAGACCCATTGGTATGTTGGGCATTAACTCTTTAGCTGACGGATAGTAGGGAGGTGGGTAGTGAAGAGGCTGCAATATCTGACCAGAGTCAAGGGGAAGAGCATTTGGAAAGGTAGCGGTTATTTGCTGTCATAGAAGTATTTTAATATTTTAATAACTGACATGGTTTCTGTGGTGGTACCAGCTGTATAATAGAAAAAGGACTCTAAGAAAAATAACAGAAATTTTGAATAGGCTAAATTACAAAGGGTAAAATACAATTTCAGTAGGTAGATTATAAGATAAGATTACAAATTTATTTTAACAAAACAACACTTTTATTATTATTATTCTTATTTGAGATGCAGTCTTGCTCTGTCGCCCAGGCTGGAGTGCAGTGGTGCGATCTCGGCTCACTGCAACCTCTGCCTCCTGGGTTCAAGCAATTCTCCTGCCTCAGCATCCAGAGTAGCTGGGACTACAGCTGTGAACCACCATGCCTGGCTAATTTTTGTAGTTTTAGTAGAGACGGGGTTTCACCACGTTGGCCAGTCTGGTCTCAGACTCCTGACCTCAAACGATCTGCCCGCCTTGGTCTTCCAAAGTGCTGGGATTACAGGCTTGAGCCACTGCACCTGGCTACACTTTTTACTTATCTAATTGGCAATGTTTTTTCTCATGTATGACAGAACATAGTTGAAAGAATATATAAAGTTGCACTCCTATACCTACTGACAGAAGTATAAATAGGAACAATCATTGTGAAGGATAGCTTTGTAATAATTATCAAAAACTTTAAAAATGCTGCTCTTATTTAATGGTTCTGGTAATGTTAGGCTCAATTAAGTAAATAAATCCTCCCAATGAAAATAACCAAAAGAGCTGGATTTTAAAAATATTCTTAAAGCATAAAAGCATTAAAGCATAAAAGGGTATGAAAGAAAGATAGTAAGGAATTACTAGACTAAAGGTGAAGGAAAAATGGGAACCCAAATATGGAGGCTGTTCTGCCCTGGGGAGATTTTCTAACTCATAACAATTAAAATCTTCATCCTGATAGACTTTCAGGGCAAGGGAGACAGAAAGCAAAATCCAGGACATGTATAAGATAGAAAATCTAATAGAAGATCGTCCCCAACAAGATACTGGGACTCAAAGCCCTTGAGTGTTTACTGCTTGTATTCAAATTGCCTGGATCAATAAATTTCAAGCCTTGAACTTGGGTTAAAGTAATTCTAAATTGGTAGTGCCAGAGCAGATATACATCTTCTTTGAAATAGGATACCTTTATCACAGGCCTAAAATCATTTCTAGAAATAAGTCTTCAAATGTAATGTTCAGCACATAATCAAAGAAATCAGATACACAAGGAAACTAGATTAAATGGGTAAGAAACAACAGAGACAATAGACAATAAAAACAGACTCACAAAGATCTCAAATACTGAATATATCAGACTCAGAGTATAAAATTAGACTACAAAACAATTATGAAGAGTATGTTTAAAGACAAAAGACCAACTTGATGCTATCTATAGAGAACAGAAAACCACAAAGAGTAATGTAGCAAGCTGACTTTGAAAAAAGAAGTGATAGAATTTTATTGTGACTTTAAATATATTTCTATTTTATAAATAAAAATACATTTTATAGCTAAAATTTTAAAATAAAAATTTAAAATCCAAAGATTTTAAGTGTATATTACATTAGACATACTTCAAGATTTAGTAAACCTGAAGAACATCAGAAGAAATATTCCAGAGGCAAGAAAAAAAGAAAAGAAAAAAGTATATATAAGAAGGTAAAAGGCAGGGAACACACAGTGAGAATGTCTAACATAGGTTTGGCCACAGTTCTAGAAGGAGAGAAAAGATTATCTGAAAAGTTAACTGCTGAGGATTTTTCAAACTGACATGAAAAAGGCACTGATTTTAAGAAGTCTTATGAATTGAAAGCATAATAAATGAAAATAAATTCATATCTAAGTGCACTAAAGTGAAATTTCTTAAACTGGAGACTAAAAACAAACATTAAAAAGGTCCAGGCCAAGTGCAGTGGGCCACGCCTGTAATCCCAGAATTTTGGGAGGCCAAGGTGGGTGGATCACCTAAAGTCAGGAGTTCAGGCCCAGCCTGGCCAACATGGCAATACCCTGTCTCTACTAAAAATACAAAAATTAGCTGGGCATGGTGGTGGGTGCCTGTAATCCCAGCTACCTGGGAAGCTGAGGCAGAATAATCACTTGAACCTGGGAGGCAGAGGTTGCAGTGAGCCGAGATGAGCCTGGGTGACAAGAGTGAAACTCTGTCTCCAAATGAATGAATGAATGAATGAATCCAGAGAAAATAAAATTACTTTCAAAAGAGCAATAATATACTAACAGCTGACTTTCCACTAGTAAAAATGGGAAAGAGGAGACAGTGGAATATTATTTTCAATGTGCCCAAACAAAACAGTTACCAACCTAAAATCAGTATATAAAATAATGACATTTGACATACACTAGAGGAGACATATTTTGCCACTATGAAATCTACAATGACAGAAATTTTAGGGCATGTATTTCAGGTAAGAGGAGAATAAATTCACATGGAAAGTCTTAGATACAAGGAATTAAGAGCAAAGAAAATGGAAAATGTGTAAGTAAATCCAATGTTTAAGTGTATAAAACAATAATAATATTGTCTTGTGGACTTTCAAAAATACAAACTTAAAATACACAACAGTAACATATAAATCAGGAAAGAATATATGGAGTTCAAGTGTTCTGATTTCCTTATATTATTAATGATAAATTTTGATAAATTAAAAATGTATAATATAATTTTAAAAGTAATCAATAAAATAATACAAAGGATATAATTTAAAACTGGTAAAGAGGAGGATTTGATACATAAAAATCATCTATCAATCTAAAGGAGAACAAAAAGGAGAGAAGAAGAAATGTAATAGATCAGACAAATGAAAGCACTTTTGAAGATGGCATATTTAATTCTAAATATAGTAGTAAGAAATGTAAAAGGATTAAATGGTCCGGTTAAAAGTTAAAGATTGACTATTAAAAAAATCCAACTGCTATTAATAGGAGACACATTTGAAATATAATAATAAAGGTTGAAATTAAAAGGAAAATACATACCTTGTAAATACCAACCAAAAGAAAACTGATATGTCTAGAGGAAAACATCAGACAAAACACTTTAAGGCAGAAAGAATTACTACTGATAAAGAGGGATACTTTATAATTATGAGAGGTTTCAATTAGCCAAATGGATATTGTTTTTCATTCATATGAATCTTAAGACTATGAGAAAGTCTCAAGATTTTAGATAGCAAAAGTTGAGAGACTACAAAGAGAAATAACAAATTACCATATATGTGTAGAGGTGAGCATATTATAAAATTTGGTATGTACAACTGCAAAATATACATTCTTCTCAAGCATGTGAATGGAATTTTAAATACAAATATATAGATAAAGATAAAAATTGACGAGGCTTTTCCTCCTCCCAGCTAGGTAGCGATTTTCATTATTCCAAAGTTTATTTGGAACACACATAACACATTATTTGTGTACATAAAAGCAGGTTCAATAGTCAGGCTCCACTTGAGTTTTATAAGCAATGCAAACACACCAATATTGAGCACTAGTAAGAGCCAACTCTGTAGAGAATCTATCAGACAAACTAGTTTATCTCCTTTAATTTAATTCTCATTCTATTGGTATTATTATGCCTAATTTGGGAAAAAGAACTAAGACTCAGAGAGATTAAGCAAAATTTTAAGATCATCTTTTTATTTTAAGACGCAGTCTCACTCTGTCACGCAGCCTGGAGTGCAGTGGTGCAATTTCAGTTCACTGCAACCACCGACTTCTCAGTTCAAGTGATTCTCCTGCCTCAGCCTCCTAAGTAGCTGGGATTACAGGCAAGCGCCACCACATCCGGCTAATTTTTGTATTTTTTGTAGAGATGGGGCTTGACCATGTTGGCCAGGCTGGTCTTGAACTCCTGACCTCAGGTGATCCATGCCCACCTCGACCTCCCAAAGTGCTGTGTTTACAGGCATGAGCCACTGCACTCAGCCAAAGATTCACCTCTTTAGTAAATGACAGTGCTAGGATTCAAATCTACTCTTTATTAGCAATGAGCCAGCTCCAGAAAATACTTATTCATTTGAGGATAGAAGTCAGGCAGTAAGCATTCTTATAGAAGGATCTCTAATCATATTAGGAAGCTATCTTGATACAACATTGACAAACGTTTAAGTGTCTGCAATACAGTGGAATTACATATTGAGCCAAAGAAGTGGCTAAAATAGTTTGAGAGAGCTGTCTTAGAAGACAGAGTTAGTAGTAGTGATTTGGAATGTGAGAATGGTTGAGGGTAAAGAACTATCATGTACCCAGTATAAAGAAATTAAAAAGCCTCTTCTATTTGACATCTTATGCTATTGAAAATCCTTTCCTTCTAGTTCAAGTTCACTATTTTCCCATTGCTTGTAGGTCTTGAAATGAATTACAATCTCAACAGGCTTTCATGACCAAATGAAAGTCAGTATGCATTCCCTCAGCTTTCAAGTTTTTAGAATGTGTATTATCTATTTCACTGCTCAATACAGGGAGGAAAACATAGATAAGTATAATTATAGAGTGTATCAGTCAATTATTTAAATCTAATAAATATTTGAATAATTAGGCCCATTTCATCTTCTATCAACTATTTTAATATTCGTTCAGCTGAGCTCCATGCCTCAAGTCTCATACCACTCTCTTACCTTTTCCAGACCTTTCCCTCTCTTACCTTTTCCACACCTTTCCCCCAACCTCACAGCAGCATTGTTCCAACACAGCCATTACAGTTACTGTCTCAAAGCAAATATTTGATTATATCATTTAAATGCTTTTAAAAAAAATTAGTAGCTTTCCCTTGAAAATATCCACACTCAACTTAGTGTGGTTATAATGGGCTTTGCAATCTCCCTCCAGTTTGTCTTTCCAGTCTCAGCTTCTCCACTCCTCACACCCTCTCAGGACAAAATTAACAAACTGATGGCCCATTTCTGTAGACTGCTGCACTGTGTTGTCATGCCTGTGTGATAAGAAACTGAAGCTAGCAAGGCTAAACAGCCTATTTGAATAATACAGTAAGAAAATGGCAGACCTAGGATTCAAACTCAGATCTGACTGACTCCATCGTGAGTATAACCCAGTATACTACATTGCCTTCTTGTCTTTTACATCTTTTGTGAATTTTGCTTTAACCATATGAAACAAAATTAATTTTGAGCATATTAAATGGTATGCATAATCACTACTGTCTTGCATCATAATTGGATATAAAAATAAGCCAGTCACACAAGAAATTATTCTGTTATTTCTGTAGAATTTAGAGTTGCCATTAAGTGTCAATAGTCTTCCTTCACCTTAGACACTTAATATCTTCTTTTCATTTCAGACTCACTATGTGCCATGCATTGTGATAAGTATTTTATATACACAATAATATGTAATGCCCAAAGTACCCTGTGAGATAATTATTTCTATTTCCATTTGTGATGAGGAAGCTGAGGATTAAAAAGGCTAAATAAATTTCTTAAGATTAAACAGCTAGTAGTGGAGCAGGAACTCTACTGAACACAAAACTGTCTCACTTTAAAGCCTGTGCCCTCAACTAACTACCCTATATGATCTCTCGTTAAATGTCCTAGATTGAACTTCTCAATAAACTGGATTCTATCCTCTTCATCTTATGCCTAAAATTCCTTGTTTCCTAAACATGTAGTTTTCTCTTGCCAGTCTTGTCTTTCCTACTAAGTAGCTGACCAGCTTCTTTCTGCTCCCATTCTTCTAGTATCCTAGGTACTAAACAGCTTAAAATAGCAGACTCCTGTCATGAATTGGGGTTTATTTACCCTATAGGAAATGGCTTCAGAGGAAGAAAATGGGAGTGATCTAAGCCATGGGTCAAGTGGCTGAGGTGGGAAGAAAAGATTTCCAAGGGCATATAACAGAAGAAAGACTTTCCTATTCCTTTCATTTGCCTGCACTAAGATTCCCAAGTGCCTAGGATCTAGAACTCCTTATGACTTTGTTTACTCTCTTTTATACTCAGGTAGGGTGGGCTTCAGGTCTGTGGGCTGCAGCAACAGAAACTGTGATGCTTTTTTTTTTTTTTTAATTTGGTAGCTCATTATTTTAGACATCAATTCATTTACATATGTCAGGCATTGATCTAGATACTGGATCAAAACAAAGCTGAGAACAAAACAAAGAACCTACCTTCCTGGACTTTATAGCTTGCTGAGAGACAACAGACAATTAACAAATACATAATATAGCGGCAAATAGTGATAAATGCTATGAAGAAAAATAAAGTAGGGTAAAGGGACAGAAAATGATGAAGGTATCCTTTGGGCAGGAAAAAAAAAAAGAAAATGATGAAGGGTGATGGTGGGGTAGGGCTGCTATTTTAGTTTGGGTGGTCAGGGAAGATCCTTCTGAGGTGGTATTTGAGGAAAGATCCACAAATGAAGTTGAGAAACAAGATGTCAGTGTATCTGAAGAAAAAACATTCTGGCAGAATAAACAGCCTTGAGGTGGAAGTGTGCTTGTCATGTTTGAAGAAAATAAGGAGTCCATGTAGGTGGAGCAGACTGAATGAGGAAAAGAGTAGTGGGAGATGTGGTTTAAGAACATCCAGGGACCAAGCAGAGCTTTGGATTTCATTCTAAATGTGTTGGGAAGCCACTTGAAGATTTTGAACAAAAGCGTGAAAGAATCAGATTTATATTCAAATAGGATACATCTTGCTGCTGAATAAAGTACACACTATAAGGAGGCAAGGATGGAAGCAAGAGACCAAATAGTGTAACAGTGGTAGAGAATTTGAGAAGATTCAGATTCAGGAAATGCTTTGAAGATAGAGCTGATAAGAACTGCTAATGGGTTGAATATGTGGTGTTCAGCTTTAGCCAAAAGTCTTTGGGTTTTGGCTGAGGCAGCTAATTGAATGAAGGTGCCATTTACTGGGAAGAAGAAAACTGAGATGGGGATTAAGTTTAGGAGAGGAAAATAAGAGTTTGGTTTTAGATTTGTGAGAGACTGATTTTCAAGTTCTTGGGGAGAATGGGCCTCTAGTAGCTGCGGCTGGTTTTATTCTTTTACAGGGACATGTCTAAGTGGAGGTGAGGGGGCAGAGAAACAGAAGAAATAAAGTTCCTTCTGAGTAATCTCCCAGATATTCAAGTGATAAAAAGCAGGTTAGTCATCTCAGCCTGTCTTATACACATTGATTTCAGGGCAAGAAGAAATCTCCTCTCTCTTCAAAAAATATTCTAATTTCTATTGTCCCAACATTTCTGAATTTAAAATAAGTTTATCCCACAATTAGCGATAGCATAAAATGTAAATAGCTTGAGCGATAATCCAATCCGTATGAGTTTTTATCAAAGTATAACTGAGAGCAGATGAAAGTCCTGAATGTTTAAAATGAGAAAATGTTTTTGTGAAGCAAAAGGATGTCGATGTTAAATAAAACAAGGATTTTATAATCTTGCTTTGGCACTGCCCTATTTATCATAATTTTTAAGTGAGAAACTACAGAGTCCTTCTAACTTGAAGGATCATCTAAGTTTATACCCAAGGGGGGATTATACGTTTAAATTGTTTCTCTTCTTCACATTTTAATCCTATCTTTTAACCCTTAGTCTTTTCCCAAAAATGTTCTTCAACTAGAAGTACTGTGGCTTGACTGAGGCTTGTTACCTCTCTCCTAGGGCCAGATATCAAACAGGTGGCCCCTGGAGAATGCTACTTATCTGTGCAGTTCTCCATTTGATGTTGCAGTGTGCTGGTATCCGAGGGGAAGGGTACCACATTTAACACCAGAAAGGATTTAAGGCAGCTTTGCAATTTTTTTCTAATTATCAGAGTAACATAAGATTATTGCAAAATATTTCAACAAAAAATTAAAAAAGAGAGAGACTATTTGAATTTCTACTTACTAGAGGCAATCCCAACATTTTGGCATATTTCCTTCCACTGTCTTATGCATTTTGTTTTTTCATAACTGAGCTCTTTATTGTATAGATAATTTTGTTACCTGCTGTCTTTGCTTAATTATGGTATATATGTTTGTCCCTATCATTACATTTTTTTTAGCTACACAATCACCCATAACATCGCTACACCATAGTTTACTCAAGGTGGCTTCTGATTATTTATAATTACAAATAATACTGTGATAAACAGCTTTGTGCATAAATCTTTGCTCTTCTTTTAGATAACTAAAGGAGGAATTGGTAAATTAAATGTATACTTTTTTTTAAAGCATCTGATATAAATTGTTACAATGATTTCCAGAAAGGTTGTTATCAAATTATACTTGGGAAGGGAAGGAGAGAGCTATTGGAACTATTGGATCTGGTAGAAAATATCTGACAGCAATTCTTACAAAGTACTATACCCCTGGGGAAGAACCCTTCCTCTCTCTGGAAAAGGGATTATTTTAAAGTATTAAAATTATTACATAAGATTTTCCACACCACACAATATATATGGGTCGTCAGGCAGAAAGGAGAATTCAGAATTTGAGTTAGAAGTCATACATAAGCTGACACATCAGAAATGACCAATTTGGGAAACTAAGTTTACCAACACTGTTAAAGGACTCAACTATTTTAAGCAGTGGTTCAGATATTAATTTTGATTATAGAGTATCAGGTTTACTTAATTTTGTATGATTTCATGCTATTTAATGAGAGACAATATAATGAGTGTTTTTCAAACTATGGGTCCTAATCCATTTGTAAATTATGAAATCAGTGTATTTTCTATGACTGGTATTTTTAAAAAACAAAATACAATAGAATGAAAAAATATGAGAATGCACTGCAATCATTTCAAATGATTTCATAATTTACAAATGGATTAGGACCCACAGTATTATTTTGTGAGACTTTTGTTTCAGTTACATGTGTATATATTATAGAACACATTTATTATTGTGGGATGTGATTAAGGACAAAAATAGTTTGAAGCCACTGGGCTTTGGAATTAGCCAGAGCAAGTTTGAATCAGAGCTCTGCATGGCTTTTATCCATTACCTAACTTCTAAATGGCTCAATCACCACATTAAAAAAAGAGAGTAATATCTCCTTTCTGGTTTGTGTGTGTGCATGTTTCGTGTGTGTATGAAGATTACAGATTACTTAAGCAGAATGCCAAAAATATAGTCAATGATTAATATATAATTACTTCCAAATCGTTCCCCAAATAATGTTCTCCTTGTAAAAAATACTTCTTTCAGTGAAGAAAGACAATGTGTTTTATTGATGCTACAGCCTACTTTTAAAACACCTGTCAATCTTTTTCTCCAATTTGGTTTAGTAAAGAGACTTGAGCACATAGTTCTTTCCCCTTCCTGTTCTCATATTGTACTTATCTATATTATGGATTTTGGCTCTTTACATCTGTCATAGATGGTCTAATTGTTGCCTCGTTCAGTAACCAAACACTTTCCCAAACCTCGTCTAGTTCTTAAAATAGTGGCGAGCGCATTGCAGGGTGCCAGGTGAAAATCGGTTGAGTTTGCTCTACAGCACACCTTTTGCAAAGTATCACTTGTGGTATACCGGGAAGCAGCTGTAATGCTGATTCCGCCGGCATTTCTCACTCAATCTACTCCATGCTAAACAGGCCGGTCAGGCATTAAGTCATGCTCTGGGTAGTACAAGTGGAAAGTGTGAACAGAGAAACCACTTTATGTGAGGACAGTGGAAAATGAGATCCTCCTTTCCTCTCCCCACTCCTGCTCCCATCGAGGAGGGGCACTTAAGAGCGCGGAGGCCCAGGGACCAGCCGCGAGCGGGCGTCCCAACTTGGAGGCTGGCGGCGGGCAGGCACGCTCTCCTGCGCTGAGAGCCCTTCTGAGGAGATGAACTCTCGAGTGTCGCCGCCGCGCGCGGGCCCGATCGATACCGGCGGGCGGACGTGCTCCCGCCGCTGAGAGCAGCCACAGGGCGGTGGAGTTAGCTGCCGGGCCGCTCGGTCGCACTTATCAGCTCAATACCCGCAGAGGAGGTGCACCGGTTCCCTCGCGGACACCCACCCCGTGATTTCCGCCGCACCCTCTGCCCACTGCCCCTTCCCCTCGGCAGTTCAGCGCAGGGCGGGAGGTTTTCAGTCAGATGCCCTCGCTTGACGGGAAGCCGGGTCCCGGCCCGCGCGGAGGGCGTCGTGAGGTGGTCTTTCCGCCCGGCTCCCCAGTGGGACGCTCCGCGGAGGCGGCCGAGGCGGGGAATGTCTAGCTCCCTTCCACTCTGAACCTTACCTTCTGGCATCTTCCCCCGGGAGGCGGCAGGAGGAGGCGGACCCAGCCGGCCGCAGGGGCAGGTCCGCTGCGCTGTGAGGAGGGGCTGGGCGTGCGCTGCCGCAGCCAGATTCGTCTACTCTGGTGAGTCGGACCGGGAGAAAGCCCCGCCCCCGGGGTCCGCTCCCACTCCTGATTGGCCGGACCAGCCCGGTGCAGCCAGGCGGGGCCCGGGCCAGAGTCTCAGCTATAAAGACAGCCCCGGCATGAGAGCCGCGGCGAAGCTCTTCTAGTTTATCTGCTGGCCGGCTCTCCGCCCGTGGCGCCCCCTTTCCTCTTGTCTCCTAGCGCCCTCGACTCCACCATGCCAAGGGGATTCCTGGTGAAGCGAACTAAACGGACAGGCGGCTCCTACCGAGTTCGCCTTGCGGAGCGTGTCTTCCCTCTGTTGGGGCCCCAGGGGGCGCCGCCCTTCCTGGAGGAGGCTCCCAGCGCCTCCTTGCCCGGTACGGAGCGGGAGGCGCCCCCCACCCAGGAGGAACCAGGAAAGGGGCTGACGGCGGAGGCGGCCCGGGAACTGTCGGGGTCGCCATGTCGAGCGGCTGGGGTGAGCCCGGGGGCGGGCGGGCGAGAAGGCGCGGAGTGGCGGGCGGGTGTTAGGGAAGGTCCCGCGCCCAGCCCCAGCCCCAGCCCCAGTCCTGCGAAGCCGGCGGGCGCAGAGCTGCGTCGGGCGTTCCTGGAGCGTTGCCTCAGCTCGCCCGTCTCCGCCGAGTCCTTCCCAGGGGGCGCCGCCGCGGTTGCCGCTTTCTCCTGCTCCGTGGCGCCAGCAGCCGCACCGACCTCGGGGGAGCAGTTCCTGCTGCCTCTCCGGGCGCCGTTCCCAGAGCCCGCGCTTCAGCCGGACCCTGCGCCCCTCTCGGCCGCCCTGCAGGGTCTGAAGAGGGCAGCTGTCGGCGAGCGCCGCGCCAAGGCACCCACGGGCTGCGCGTCTGGACCCGCAGCCGCGGGAATCAAGAAGCCAAAGGCCATGAGGAAGTTGAGCTTTGCCGATGAGGTGACCACATCCCCTGTCCTGGGCCTGAAGATCAAGGAGGAGGAGCCCGGAACACGGTCTCCCGGGTTGGGGGGCAGCCGCACGCCGCTGGGAGAGTTCATCTGCCAGCTGTGCAAGGAGCAGTACGCAGACCCCTTCGCGCTGGCGCAGCACCGCTGCTCCCGCATCGTGCGCGTCGAGTACCGCTGCCCTGAGTGCGACAAGGTGTTCAGCTGTCCTGCGAACCTGGCCTCCCATCGCCGCTGGCACAAGCCTCGTCCCGCAGCTGCAAACGCCACCACAGCCTCCTCCGCCGACGGGAAGCCGCCTTCTTCGTCGTCTTCGTCCTCTCGGGACTCCGGGGCCATTGCTTCTTTTCTGGCGGAGGGAAAGGAAAACAGCCGGATAGAGCGGACTGCGGATCAGCACCCGCAGGCCAGGGACAGCTCCAGGGCAGATCAGCACCAGGACAGCGCCCCAAGGCAGGGCCTCCAGGTGCTGACACACCCAGAGCCACCGCTGCCACAGGGCCCCTACACGGAGGGGGTGTTGGGGCGCCGGGTGCCTGTGCCGAGCAGTACCAGTGGTGGCGGGGGCTCTGAGATTTTCGTGTGCCCATATTGCCACAAAAAGTTCCGTCGCCAAGCCTATCTACGCAAACACCTGAGCACTCACGAGGCGGGCTCGGCCCGTGCGCTAGCGCCGGGGTTTGGCTCCGAACGCAGTGCCCCACTCGCCTTCGCTTGCCCGTTGTGCGGGGCTCACTTCCCGTCCGCAGATATCAGGGACAAGCACCGGCTGTGGCATGCTGTCCGTGAGGAGCTGCTCCTGCCCGCTCTGGCGGGGGCTCCTCCGGAAACGCCGGGCCCAGGCGGGCCATCTGACGGGAGTGCCCAGCAAATTTTCTCGTGCAAGCACTGCCCGTCCACTTTTTTTAGCTCTCCGGGGCTGACTCGGCACATCAATAAGTGCCACCCCTCAGAAAGCCGGCAAGTGTTGCTGCTCCAGATGCCACTGCGGCCTGGCTGCTGAGGGCCAAGAGACCAGGATGATTTCGAGGTTGGCCTTAAAGGAAACAGATGATGGGAATTTCTGTGGGGCTTTCTTCAACTTGCAAGTTTACTTTCATTCCTTCCTGTTTTCTCTCCTAAAATTCTCCCTATAGTCAGTGATCCACCAGAGGAACGGACAGTGAAATGTAAAATCCCTCTCTAGAGCAGGTATGTATATGGTACAAACCCTTGAGATCAAAGACTTTCCTGTCAGCTTTAAATCCCTCTCACTTTCCCCAATAAAATAGGATTTTTTTTCCCCTTAAAACTCTTGAGACCCTAACGAATCCTATATGATTTGTAATTCCTATGGAAAGTCGCGGTGAATGCGTGCATGTCTCCATGTCCACAAAAGGTTCTGGCTACCCTTTGGTAGTCACCATTTTTTTTTTCCTCTTGCCATCACAGGCGCCTATGTAGTTTCTGTCTCAATAGGGTCAGATATTTTGCATTGTATATTCTGTGAATTAAGTTATGTGATTGGTGCCAAACTTAGGGAGATTCAAACCTGTGTCTGTGGGCAGAAAGTGTAAGAGGATGTTTGCTGCTTTTGGGGTGTGTGGGGCTCTCCCCTGTAAACTTTCCTTTGCCCAATTATATGTATATTCTTAAGTTGGTGTTTGGAGGTGGGGAGGATGCTACTTTACTGGAGTTGAGACACCCCCTAAAATTCTCACCTTCAGCTATTTTGTGTGCAGTATTCAGGAAGAGCTACTTCAAACCTTTCGTTAAATGGCTTTCTGGAAATACAGAAGTCGTTTCCTCAAGTTCGACTGTTTTAATGGGGTTTCACCCAAATTGTTTAATGGTTCTGCTGTAAATCTCATACTGTGTATTCATTATGAAACTATGTACAGCTTAAGGAAGATATTAACACCTATAATCCACTAAGGAACTGAATGGCAATTTGCTCAGTATTCAGTATTTTCTTTTCAGCAGCAACTTGTTTTTGATTTTTTTTTTTTTTTGGTAAACCATTTCAGTGTACATTCTGTACTAATTCCCTACTAGCCAGAGTTTGGGACACTGGCTGAGCACTGCTTGACAGATAGCCCATATTTGTAAGATGCTTACCACCAAATAAATATACATAGACTGTGCTTTTGTTGTGTTCTGTTTGTCTTAAGAATCCTGTTGAACACAGCCTATTTTCAAAGCCACATTTCTTAACTCCCCAATGTCAATATCCTGTTTTAGAATGTTAGTGACCCATTTGGACAGAATACAAAGACGGAAATATTGTATTTTGCAAATGAACGCAATGGTGCAGCAATGCAATGGAAAAATTTCCTTTGAAGTATGGCTGCAAAGACTGAGCACCAAAAGGCAAGGAATATGTACTAGTCTTTAAATCTAAAAAAGACATCCCCCCAATAAATGTCAACAGAAAATATATTTCAAATATATATACGTGTATATTTAAAGCTAGCGAACAGTGTTACCTGAAGATGAAAAAAATATTTTAATGGTGCTAGTTTCACTATTTCAGGTTTGTATTTTTACTCCATATTGTTATATATCATCAATCCATTAGATTTTTATTGATAGCACTTTAGAAATATGTATGCAGTTACTCTGATTTTCCTTTTTGTAATTCTTCACATCCGCTGGAGGAAATTGTCTATATTGTCCAAGGACTCTATCCATTTGTTTATCTTTTACATCAGCTTACACAGGACTTTTAGTTTTCCCATTTATAAGCAGCAAAAAATTGAGTGCACAGAAGTTCTGAAAGGCTGTCTTAGAAAACTTGTCAGTACAAAGTTTTATTGCTGAATGTATATTATAAAACAAAGTAAAATTTAAGAGTTAAAAAAAATGAAGCTGAGCTAAACTAATGATCTAACCAAATGCATTGGGTGAACTTTCTGGCCAGTCTTTATGAAGATGTAAAATTTCCGGTGTTTGTAATGACTGTGGTAGGATCTCAGAAATAAGTTGGAATGTATCTTGAAAAGGGAATTCAAGTTCATTTTCATGATTAACTAAGATAATCTAGGTTCATGCTTTAAATCTCCCCACTAATCATATAGCCCTGCTTATTGAAAATATATGAAATATAGAAGACAAATCAACACTCATGCATAGGAAGTGATAAGAATATTTTTATTGTATTATTAAATACCATGTCATCTTTTTTCCCCCACTGTTACAAATTATAGATGCTACATAAATGATGATACATAATTTATATTTTATGGTTTGCCAGTATGATGTATTTACACATGCAGTTAGTACCAATGTCATGCTACATTTCCTCAGGAGATGCCCATTCAAAACAAAATGTGAGCAGCTTATCTACTGTAAGAAAATACTTCTAGAGGGTGGAATGTATACCAAACTGCACCTGCAAGTTCAGTATTAACAATATTTGATTTAACTTAGACTCCTGGATAATATTCCTTTTTCTTTTTTTAATAGTACACATAATTTGAACAACATATCAGAAAATTTTCTTTCTTTTTTCCCCTATCTTCTTTTGGTGCTTAAAAATGAACACAGATACACCAGGATCTAGCAGCCAATAATAAAAGGCCACAATCTGAAAACAAATGGCATTTAACAGTGATACCACTTAAAACGCAAAACATTAGAAAAATACTTGGAAGCTAAACATAAATCAAAGTTCAGCACAGTGATTTTTCTAGTTATTGGATATAATATGGCATCACCCACACAGCCAATAAATGAGATATTGCTTTGGGAAGAAAAGGTTAATACTAAAATGATTTCAGTTGGAATTTGAGATGCTAAAGATCATTTATTTTGAGTGTTTTATTTTCATAACATAAATAATCTGTACACATTCTGTGCATTAACAGGTGCATCTTTTGCTATAACTTTACAAATGCTTAAATTTAAAATTTTACATTTGTAAAAAAAATTATATATTTATTGAACCATAAAGTTGCAATGGGGCACAATAAATAAAATAATGAGACTACTTGTCCAATTATAATTTGGCTCAAAGTTAACCACAAAATTAAAGATAAAACCACTTAGACATAATTAGGGTGTAGAATAAAACTCTCCCCCGCCCTCAAAATATGGCAGCTTGGACTGCGGGAAAAAATGAAACAATAAATAACCCAAATCTTTAAGATTAAGCTACAAATTATTTAAAATTATTTAAATCCAGTGTTTTCTCAAATAAATGTACAAGAAGAAACATGCATGTTATGGCAGACATGAAGGCCTGAAAGGGTTAACCCTATGTTCGTGCTAAGGTGGCTACAGCTGATCACTGTTGGGCTGCTTGTCTCCTTAGGATTTATTGGCTGAGCCAGAGGAACGACGCAGCTTCATGGACATGCGGCTTTTGCTAGTTCGAGGAGACATTGGAGAGGCCAGGTCAGCCCCATCTACCTGCGTTGCTGTGGGAGTTTCACTGGGTAGAATCTCTGGGTAGGAGCCTGTAGGAAACAGGAAGAGCATTACTACAGTTATCCAGCCTCTCATCCCCTAAGAAATAATCTTTCTGCTACTAATCTGCAGCAAGGATCCCATCCCTTAATAAGGTCTTTTGAGGGAAAAAGCAAGCCCCAAACTTGCTTGTTACAATAGCCTACTAATATATTTAAAACCCAGCAATCTAGTGGCTCATGTCATTCTATTAGCAAAAAGCGCCAATCATCATTCCCAGGAGTAGAACCCTGGAAAAAGCAGTGGGAAGCAAAATCTTTGGGCTAGAAAGAACAAGAATCCAAAGCACCATTAGCATGCAGGGAAGGGCTCAGGAAGCAGGTGAAAAGGACCAATTCCTATCTCTAGGATTCAGGGTACAACCAAGAAAAGGGCCTTCACTACTTAAACTTGAAAAACAGAACCAAACAGTTCCAAACAGTTTTGGAATCATGGGTCTCAAAAAGGAACTCAGTTTCACTAGAGGTCCTTATAAACAAAACAAAAAAAGGAACTCAGCATTATGAGATCATATATACATGCTAGGTATTTAAATAAGGTTTTAAGGAGGAGCAAGATAAATTTGTGGGTCAGGGGAGGACAGGATTCTCATCTGAAAGTCAGTTAAAAAAAGGCAAACTGACTCCCCTAAAATGTCTTAATTTAAAAGAGATAAACAATGCTTTTGTTTTCATTAACTTAAAGTTTTGCGGGTATACTATTCGATCATAAGCAAGCAGGTAACTAGCAGAATTTGATACACAATTTTTAAAGTTAAACAAAATCAAACAAGAAAGTTCTTTGCATCATTTATAAAGTAGTATTTCACCTCTGTACTTTATTTCTATGAATCATTCTCTAATATGCAGGAATACTACAGAACCTTGTACATTGTAGGTTCTCAAATATCTTCTAAACAAAACGAGTCATTAATTAAAATCACATTAAAAATAAAAGTCCCTCAGGAAAAAAAAAAAATCTGAAAACAGAGTAACAACAAAAAATTCTGGATATTTTAAGGCATTTTATTCCAGATTTTCTGGGTCTTAAGTACATGAAAACTTTCTTTCTGTGTGTTACAAACAAAAATACCAGAGGTTGCAGGTTTAACTGAATATATACATCTCCTTACTTTACAGGGAGATGTGGCATATTTGTTAGCCAATGTAGCACCTCCTTGACACTTCCAACTAGGAAATAATTATGCTAGCACTTTCATATATATGAAATGTTTGTGCTTAAACTGAAGTTACTGAATGTTCACTGGAAAAACAAAAGGTTCAATAAGGGGTGAAGATCTTTAGAGAGGTCTTAAGCAATTAAGAATGTGTCTTTGGCTGGGCGGTGGCTCACACCTGTAATCCCAGCACTTTGGGAGGCTGAGGTAGGAGGATCATCTGAGGTCAGGAGTTTGAGACCAACCTGACCAACATGGAGAAGCCCTGTCTCTACTAAAAAATACAAAATTAGCCAGGTGTGGTGGGGCATGCCTGTAATCCCAGCTACTCGGGAGGCTGAGGCAGAAGAATTGCTTGAATCCAGGAGGCAGAGGTTGTGGTGAGCCAAGATTGTGCCACTGCACTCTAGCCTCTGCAACTAGAGTGAAACTCCATCTCAAAAGCAAACAACAAAAAAACAAAAAACAAAAACAAAAAAAAAGAATGAATCTTCGTATGTCTTTGTAGAACACTTAAAACTCTTTCCGAAGATCTGAATTGGTTCATAGCAGATCCATACTGGAAAATTTACGGGAGAATATGAATCCATGGCCCCCTTTAGGGAAGCACTACAGATGGATGGGAGAAGGAAAGTGAAGAGCAGTAGCTCATGCTTTTCTGATATGCATATCATTCCCGGCCATCATGAGAGGCCCTCCCGTTGCTGTTTACCTTGAGATGGCCAATGTTTTCTAGCGGAGGTTTTGGGAGGAAGAGGACTATCACTGCATTTCTTTCTTTGTTGTGAATGAAGAAATGGAGTAGCAAGCAGAAATGAGAGAGCAAAAGAGAAGACAGATAACAGATATGAGAGACAGTGCAGAATTTTATAGGTGTTAACTGAGGAGCGGAGAGAGAGAGAGAGAGGAATAAAGGTTTTATCATGAAATATAATTGGGCATGCAATGAGTTAGGGTGATGGTTCACAATGACAATGCTTTGTAAATTCAAATGTTATACTTACCAACTAACAAAACAAGTTCAAATAGGAAAAAAGAAAAGAAGAAAAAATGTCTATGAGAGATTCTGTAAATATCTACCTTTTAGTGTTCACTGTACTGGTGGCATGTTATCCTAATCACTCAGACATAAAATCTCTAGAGCTGCATTGTCCAATATGATAGTCACAGCCACATTAAGTTTAAAGTAATTGAATTAAAATGAATTAAATAAAAATTCAGTTCCTCAGTAAACTAGCCATATTTGAAGTGTTCAACACCCACATGTAGTTAGTGGCCTCCTCATTGGACAGTGCAGATATAGAACATTTCCATCACCATAGAAGATTTTATTAGAGAGTACTGCTCTACATTATGACAAACTCAAAGAATATTTTCCTCAAAAACAATTCTTCCATGTCTTCCTCACTGCTTTCAAAGTGAAATCTCCCTTCCTCAACTGTGTCAAATTAGGATTTTTAGTGTGTGTGGTGTATAGTTAGCAATATTTCCTAACAATTTAGCAAATTATATTTGTGGTAATATATTCAATATTCCCAAACTCTATAAATAATTTACAGTGGATAGACCTCAATTTTAGATGTAAAAAAATGTAGTAACAACCTACATTTCATTTCCCATCCTATTCTACCTATTGATTTATACTACCTGAGTCATAAAGAATGCTGATTTATTTCTATTATTAATACATCCTCAAGGATAAAGTTTTAAAAGTACACATGGGCTCCTATGTTTCTGCATACTGTATCTGTTACTAACATTATTTTCAGTGCTCACACAGACTGTGTAATTTGATGGAATAATAAATTGATTCATATGTTGCACATTGATTACAATAAACTATTATTACAAATAACATAATGAATATGACTTTTGGGATCTACAAGGATTATAAGAGGAAGCTCAAAAGATTGTTTTTTATTGTGGTTTTGTTTGTACTGTTTGGTGACAGGTATGACTGGTTTAAAGCTGCTAATTATTGGGCAAATATAGCCTTAGAAAATATTGTGTCTTTAAAAGCAATTTCAATTAATACTGAACTGCAAAGACAATGTGCTGTGTTAGAAAGAACATGGGCATACATAGTCCTAGATTAAATACTGACTCTGTCACTTTACTAGCTGTTTGATCTTGGGCAAACTGACTTGAGGCATTTTCATATTTGTAAAATGGATATGTGCTATTTTGTCAAGTTGTCACAGGAATTAAGACTACATATGCAAAGATATTGTGCACACAGGTGCACAGTAAACATAGCTACATAATAAAGCTATGAAACAGAGAAAAATAAAAGCTGATACATTTGGAATCAACAGATTAGGATTAGAAAGGGATAGAAATGATGAATATTTTTGAAGAAAATGACCACCTGTACAAAATTTATTGTTCAAATGTGGAAAGCACAGCATACCATTAAATTTAGTTTGAGGGAAATTTATCCTCTCTTATGTTGATAGTCCTATGAAATATTACCTTATGTTAAAGGTTAAAGACTACTCTAATAACCTTACTTTTAACATTTTTAAAGTTGGTAAGTGATTAAGATTAGCATGGATAGCACTGAATATCATAAGGGAAATAATGCAATTTATTTTTTATTTTTATTTATTTATTTTGAGACGGCGTCTCACTAGGTCACCCAGGCTGGAGTACAGTGGCATGATTTCAGCTCACTGTTGCCTCTGCCTCCTGGCTTCAAGTGATTCTCCTGCCTCAGCCTCCTGAGTAGCTGGGATTACAGGTGTGTGCCACCCTGCCCAGTTAATTTTTGTGTTTTTAGTAGAGATGGGGTTTTGCCATACTGGCGAGGCTGGTCTCGAACTCTTGGCCTCAAGTGATCTGCCTGCCTGAGCCTCCCAAAGTGTTGGGATTACAGGCATAAGCCACCATGCCTTGCCAGGAAATAACACAATTCAAAATAGTAGAGAAATAAAGACAAACACGTGGTTTCATTTTAAGATATATTCAAGAACTACTAGTATTTCAGATTTAGAACAAATAAGGCCAACCTTGTCATATTTTAACTCCTCCTTACAATGAAAAAATTGGAAGAATAGATTAATTTGCATTCATACGGATAATAACTGACAGAACTAGGATTTAAATCCAGATTAGTTTGATTTCAAAGCTCATACTTCTCCCCAGGCAACCTTAAAGCTATATGGAAAAGAAAAAAAAAAAAAAGAAAGAAAAAGAATAAAAAGATTTTTCAATGAGTGGGAAAGTAAAACCCTTAAAATAAAAATCTTTAACAATTTATAATTGGTAAATATGACAGGTTATTGGGCAATATCTCTCTTTCTCTCTCCCTTCTCTATCAACAGCAGGAAGGGATGAAAATACTTAGCCTAAATGGGTAACTGTAATAGTTAAGATCATGCCCTCTGAAGTCAGATAAGTCTAGGTTGGAATACTAGCTTGATGAAGTACCAGGTGACTGGGTAAGCATTTTTTCTTTTAAATTTCAGAGAACTGCAATGAAGATTAAATGAGGGAATGTATGTACAGTACTGAGCACAGCGCCTGGCACTCCGTAATAGCACAATTATTTTTAATACAAAAATTTCACATCTGAATGAATGTTCTATGTGGAAACTGAACCTAGAAGTTGTCACGAAAGGTTAGTGGGTCTTATTTAAGATTATTTTACTTCCCTCTTGGTCAACAACATATAAGCCAAATTTCCAAGTTCCAAGTATCAAACAGAATATATTTCACTGCCTATAATTTCAGGCTAATCTAATGATTAATATGAGTAGGAATCTGTTTTTAAAAACATTAACTAGCCAGGCGTGGTGGCTCACACCTGTAATCCCAGCACTTTGGGAGGCTGAGGTGGGTAGATAACCTGAGGTCAGGAGTTAGGGACCAGCCTGGCCAACATGGTGAAACCCCATCTCTACCAAAAATACAAAAATCAGCCAGGAGTGGTGGTGTGTGCCTGTAATCCCAGCTACTTGGGAGGATGAGGCAGGAGAATTGCTTGAACCCATGAAGTGGAGTTCGCCGTGAGGCAACATCGCGCGACTGCAATGCAGCCTCTGTCTCAAAAAACAAAAAACCAAACCACTAAATAAACAAATTTCCAGCTTATGTTATATACTGCAGGAAACAATTCTTCTTCTTCTTCTTCTTCTTCTT
>PVKP010005884.1:0-54863 GCA_004027715.1 Plecturocebus donacophilus
TTGAAGAAGGCGAATCCATCACGTAAACTAGAAAAGAATTACTCAAAAAGCATGCACTACTTCGAAAAGATTGAGAAAGGCTGGTAACATCATTTCCCCTTGGAAATGAAAATATATTGTTTGTGGAGATATCCAGAAGGAAACCATACTATCTCACTTGGTGATTCACTCAAGTTTGTCATAAACATTCTTCTCCCTCCATTTCTGTTTATCATTAATACAAATGACACCCCTTCAGAGTCTGTATGCCATTCTAGGCCAGTCTCCAAACTCTTTATTGGTAGTACAAAGGAATGAGAAATTCCGCATAAGGAAAATTTCCAGAGAAATAAAACATACTTTTATAAAAACCAAAATGTGGACATAAAATTATAATCATTTGAATGGAAATATTTGGATTGCATTGCCCTTCTTTAAAAAGGAAGGGATGGGAAGTGCTTGACTTCTGGAAGTTTGATGTGCAGCAATTCCTAATAGCAGAGCTAAGGCTCACTACGTCCGTATGAGTGACTATTAACAGAGGGCAGGAGAGTGATGAACAACTGTCCCCAGGTGATTCTGGCAGCAACCTAGCAGGCTTCACAGGAGTTTCCTGACGCCCTTGGCTAGCATCATCCATGCACAGACCTCTCTCAAATGCTTGCAACAGAAAGCATCAGTGCTGGGCCTCTGGGTCCATAGATGATGGTGACGCTCTAAGTAAAGAGAGAAGGTGGATGGTGTGGAGACCAAGCTCTTAGTGTCACTGAGAAAATAAACCTAAAAGCAAGCTTTCTGAAAATATTTTGAGCAATTATACCAATATTTGAATAGGTACACAGCATCCCAAGGTATGTGAGGACTGTTCATTATAGAAGGGGAAGTTTCTTAGGAAGAACATTGTTTTGGAGTTAGAGAGCCTGCAATCCAGCCCCTCATTCCATCCTTTATTAGTTGTGTTGCACAGGGAAGGATATTTAACCTCACTAATCCTCAGCCTTCATCCATAACAATTAAATATAATAATAATAACCCTACTATTATAGATATGAGCACTTTGAAACAATCATGAGTTAACATATAGGAAGTTTTTATAATTTCAAAGTATAACACAAATATTTTCTATTATAAAGTGAGATTTCTCAGTGCTAATCAAAGCATCAATCTTTTTTATAACTACATAAAATATAACTTCTCAAAAGTTTCCTTCCATCAAAAGGGTGAAACCTATGATGATTGCTAAGATTCACTAAAACTTGCCACCAATCTGGATCTAACTTTTAATGGAGTTTTCTACCATTTAAGTAAAAACTTTGGGCCTCTTTTGCTATTATGTAAAGCAGCAAAATGAGAGAATCAACACTTTAAAATGTGTTTTACAAAGTCTGTATTCCTTGAATAACCTCAGGGTGTAAGGGAAGGGTGCCCTTCCTGGTGAAATGCCAGGTTAGGAAAACACGAATACAATATTCTTGATGGTAACAGAAAAGTTAACATCTTGGCCTCCAATGTTTACCATGAAAACCATAAAAACAAAAAGAAGGAAACAAAAATAGTCCATCAATTCCTCATAAAGGCATTGAGCAGCCCCATTAGCCTCCAAGGTCTTCTCAGAAATGTCTATGAAAACTTTTTTAGAAGATTGCTTCTGATTCCATGATGGTGACGTTCTTGTCACCTGCTAATGAGAAAGAATGTCAGGAAGTAAAATAGTAACTATGTTTAATATTTATGCCATTCCCTCACATTAAATATAATTTATGCAATTGGTTTTTGTATTACCCTGTTTGATTATGTATATTTGAAGAGCCTTTATATTATACATGGTTATCATTTATAATTAAGTCAATATGGAGTTTGTATTCATGCCCATAAAAAGTAGGGCACATGGCCCTGTGTCAGGAGCATAATCCTCTTCTATATCATTTTCACTACAAGAAAACTGGGTTTAACTTACAGCATAGTTTCTAGGAATACCTTACCCTAAATGCAAATATATCTTCTTTCTTATAAACATAAGTTAATGTATCTTTAATGGGTAGGAGTCATCACTGAGACTTAGGAGAGTATAAACAAAAGGGTAAAGGAGGTGTCACCAGGGCTGATTTTTGTAAATCAAGCTACATGAGGTGAGTTTTTTGTATCAAATTGCTCTTTTAAAGTTTACTAGTAAACTTCAGATTATGAATATCAAGCACTTCTTCTTTATGTTCGTTCTACTCAATACTGCTATCACAAGCTCTTCTTTCTTGAAATGCTCCTCTGTGTTCATGCTGCTTTTTGCCCACTCATTGTTTTACATGTACTCCTCTGGCTGTAACCACCACCCCCACCCTCAACTGTCACTCTCCCAAGATGACTTTTTTTCGCCATTGTCTGAAAAATCCCCTCCACACTCATGGGTTCAACTATTCCCCGAGATGATGGTACACCAAAGTACGTCTCCAGCCCTAGTTGATCCCCTCGTACATTTTATTTGGATGCCAGTAGGACATAACCGAAATATTCCATAGACTCCCCAACTTCAATTTATCTAAAACACAATTAATTAATCTTTTGCCTCCTGTGGTTCCCTCCTCAGTTAACAGCTTCATTATCTCTTCCTTCCCAAGGGTCATCAACTTTGAAGTCTTCCTCATCCAATCAAATTCTAGCCATTCTACCTCATAACATCTTCATAGCATCCTTTCCATTCTACCACCATGTCCTTTGTTCAGGCATGAGAGAAGGACCTAACATTTTCAAGTACTCACTAGACAGTTTATATACATTTTCCATTCATTTCTTCAAGAATCATACAAAACTGGTATTTTCATCACCATTTTCTCTTGGAAAAACTGAGTCTCAGGAAGATTATAGTATAAGCAAAAGATCACAGAGCTAAAATGGAGCTAGGTCTGACTGGAAATCCCAGCGTCCCACCTCCCATCTCTGCATTTCTTCTTCATCCCAATGATTTCCCTGTCCCTGGTGTCCCAGCATTTTTGGTGGGACATCTCAGGGGTCTGTGGGCCAGGTTTTACTTTCATGACCTCATGGTATTGGCCAGTATTTTAAATTTTAGAAGTTCCTCCCCCTACCAACCCACCCAAGCAAAGAAACACAGTCTATCTTTTCTTTAAAACACTGGAGAATTGGGAATGCTAGGCACAGTTTCTCACACAGCAGTAATCAATGGACTCAGCCCACGTGACAGCTATTCCCCTTGGGCCTGGCAGTCACTCGGCAGTTCACCAGGCTCCATTGCTCTCAGGTGTCCGTCAAATCTACCCTGTGTCTCTTGCCATTTATCACTGAACTTAGACTACTGCATTTCCAAGAACCAGTTGCTCCATTTATTTATATTATTTTTGTCACCCTATGGTTGTTTTAGTTCACAATCCCTAGACTATAAATGTATTAGTCAGCTTGGGCTGCCACAACAAATATCATAGCCGGAGGGGCTTAAACAACAGATATTTATTTTCTTATAGTTTTGGAGGCTGGGAAGTCCAAGGTTATGGTGCCAACGTGATCGGGGTCTGGTGAGGTGTCCCTTCTTGGCCTGTGGCTGCCTCCTTCCTGTGTCCTTACGTGACATTTCCTCAGTGCACACACACACACAGAGATATCTCCCTTCTTCTTCTTCCAAATCTACTACTTCTATCTGATTAGGACTTATGAACTCATTTAATCTTCATTACCTCCTAAAAGTTCGATCTTCAAATATGGTCACTTTGGGTTAGGGCTTTACAATATTAATTTAGGGCAGGACACAATTCAGTCCACAGCGATAAGTTTAATAATTATTATTTTCAGTACCAACTATGTGCCAGATACTATTCTAAGTACTTTACATGAACTATCTAATTTAAACCTCATGATAACTCTGAGATAAGTACTTTATATAATTTTCTCCATTTTTCCAGATGAGGAGGCAAAGAGAGGTCATGAAACTTCTGGAAATTCCACAGCAGAGCCAGACTCTGAACCCAGATGTTCACATTCTTAACCAATACGTAGTATTGCTTTTTAAACTCCCCAGAGTTTAACAGCCCAGCTCCACTTCCCAACCTGAGCATATGTGAATTGCCCCCTAACATAAATGGATCACTGGTCATTTTCTGACTGCTCCTTATAGTTGTCACTTATTTTAGCTCAGCTCTTCCCTTTTCCAAAGATCCTCTTCCACCTTTTCCCAAGGGGTTATACAGACGTCTATTCACCCTGCAAGATCCTGATCAAGTTCTATGTCCCTTGCAGCCTCTTTCTGACTTTTATAACCCCTAACATAGCTGAGCTCTTTCTGAACACTTCCTGAATCCTTTATTCTGTAATCCTGACGTGTGTGTGTGTGTGTGTGTGTGTATTTCCCCCGGGAGCAGATCCCATGTCCTTTCATTTTTTCATCCTCAAGCTTGACATGCAGAAGGTGCTCAAGACATGTTAGTTAGAATAAATTGAATTGAATTAACCAGATGCCTCCTGAACTCCCTTCCAGTCTAAAATGCTACAATTTTTATTTATTTATTTACTATTTGAAACAGTCTCACTCTGTCACCCAAACTGGAGTGCAGTGGCATGATCTTGGCCCATTGCAACCTCTGCCTCACAGGTTCAAGTGATTCTCATGCCTCAACCTCCCAAGTAGTTGGGATTACAGGCAGGTGCCACTACACCCAGCTAATTTTTTGTATTTTTAGTAGAGATGGGATTTCGCTATGTTGGCCAGGCTGCTCTCTGGCCTCAAGTGATCCACCCACCTCGGCCTTCCAAAGTGCTGGGATTACAGGCATCAGCCACCGTGCCCAGTCTAAAACTCTATAATTTTTAGATATACATGTGTGTGAGGCATGTATGCTTGTGTTTGAAATGCTCTTGTTCTGTACAACTTTTATAATTCTTTTTATCAATTCCTTTTAGTTTTAAGTTTTCCATGTCCATAATCAAGGAAATTGTTTTTCCATCAGATGTGTTATTTTCAGGGGTTGAGGAGAATTGAGGATGAAGATTAGCCTAAGAAGGAATGCTTTGTCTAGGTATTCCAACAGTCTGGAGGCTTGAGGTATCTGGAATTCTTATTTTCACCTGAGTGGGATATTGCTTGTTCTTAATTTTTTCTCCTATCACTTCGGTCACTTTGAGTTTTTTTTTTTAAACAACCCATAATAAAAACAGAAATTCAGAGCTGAGTGGATGCAATGTTCACAGAGGCCTGACTCAGTGAGCAGTATTATATTGCAAAGCCCTTCACTGAATGCCTCCTTTTATAAATGGAGTCTGCTTGTTTCAACAGCATCAGTGTGCAAACCAGCCTGGGAAGGGTGCTGGGTTGAAAGGCATCATGTCAACACAGTGCTTTGCTGCCCTCGTCACCACTGGATACATGTGCCTCTCAGAAGTTGGGGACGAACATATAATGAAAGGACAGAATTTGTTATCTTGGGAGGAGATAGGATGACAGAGAAAGGGGAAAATAAAAGATTTTTGCAATTTTCAGCCATCTGTTTCTGCTTGACAAGTCCACCAAATGTCTCATCAGATAATAACTTGTGTTGGGTAGCAATGTATTTTTTCAGAGTACTACCATATGCACTATCTGATTTCACCATCAGTGTAAGTTTTTATAAAGTATCACTATTCTTATTAACATCCTCATTTTATAGAATCTCAGAGGTTTGAAGACATGCTCAAGATCTCAGAGACAATTGAAGAGTAGAGGATCTGACTTCAAATCCCATACTCTTCCCGTGAGACTACAATGTCTCAGATTTACCATGGTCAATTGATTGGCATTTCTTTGTCAGCTATTCCCGTTGGTCTCCATCGGAGACCATCAGCAAGATGATCAAAAAGCAGGCCAACAGGAAAAGCAGAAAAAAGATTCAGATGATTCCAAAACTAAAAACCCAGTGTCTGAGGAATCCAGAGCTACCTGGGTAATAATTAGGTTATAATGGCGGTGACAACCAGAGAATTTTCCATTACTGTCATACTAATACTGATATCTCTACCCTTCTGAGAAGCCACCATTTGGATGATTCCTTTAATCTCACCCTGGTCATTGCACCTGGTGCTGTTATAGGATTCACAATGCTCATGACCCATGTCTGATCATGAGTATGTGTAAAATCCAGTTGGAATGTGGCATTGTGGAAAATGAAAGGTTGTCCTAACTGAGTCAAATGATATGCCTGCAAGAAGTGTTAGACTTTCAAGCTAGGCAAATTGGTTACTCAGTGGGCTCCACCTGTGCACCCCTCCACCTGCCCTTTATAGCTTGTTAGCTTTCACTACATTGTATTAAAACAAATACTTTAAGGCCTCTACGTGGCTTATGCAGCTTTTATATCAGGGACTCGCTTATATTCATTCTTATATTGCCATTATATAACCTATTGCCTGCTATTGGAAGAGCACTTATTCCTCCACTTCTCATGTTCCTACATAGCGATGTTTACAAATGCAACACTCCAAGCTTCTCAGTGGCCCTTTGTTCACTGTTCTTCCTCTCCCAGGCTTCCCTGGAAGAAGAGAAACTTCTTTAATTGACAGGTTTGGCAGAATGAACCCAGAACACATCGGATGGAGTCAGCCTGCCTTCAGGAACCTGCATTCTCTTTCCACTGTACTGAAAGCTTAGTGAGTGAGTTGGGAGAGAAATTTAATTCAGAGAGTGCTGATTATCTTAGCAAGTCTATATGGCCATTTCTCCAATCAGCTTTATTGGTAAAGTTGACATTTTGATCTGCATATCTCTGACTGTGCACTTATCTTTGAAATGGTCCTATATATGAGTCAGGGAAGGGTGGTGTTATTTATTGAGACTTTAAAGCCCTAATGAATGTGTTTAAGAAATGTTTGTGGATGGAAGAAATTAATGAATATATAACAGAATGTCTGACCAACATCCTTTATAATGGTACAGCTTTCACAGGGAAGATGGTTTAGTGCTTTTTCATGGGAACTGAATCTAATGGTCAGAAACTTGCATGCACAAGTCTCACAAATGTATATGCAGAATGTTGGTCTAAAAAAAAAACAAAACCCTTAGCAGTATGAATAATTAGAGCAGCCTCTAATCTTTAATGGGCAAATATTATAGGTGATTTCATAGGCATCCACATCTTTAAATTTCCGTATGCATCAATACTTGACTAACAGCTAATCTTACTCTAACACATAATTATAAAGTTTCCTTTGTAATGGCCAGCCTGACATAATACCTATGCTTCTCTATGACTGTGCTGTGGCTTAGTGACCCTATTTTTTCTGTATATATGTTTATGTGCAGGGAAAGTGGAAAATGAGAGAAAGAAAGAAAGTATATGTGCCTGTGATTAGAAAAACGTGAGAGTTTCCTTATTAATCAGTGGAAGGAGCTTGATAATTTACCCTGAGGTAGAATCACAGTAATTCCCCTTATCTGTCAGTTTCATTACAAAAAGAATTAGAACAGTGACCGACATGAGGTGACAAGAACCCCCCCACACACACAAAGTTCTAGAATATTAGAGCTAAAGGACATTAATGCCCCCAAGAAGCCAGTAAGAGCAAGCCACTCTAATAAGTTCACTCTCGGTTACATTATCTGACCAGTAGGGAAAAGGAGGGAGGATGGGAGAAAGGAGCAGGAGAGGAAGGGAGGGAAAAAGCTACACAAAACCTCCAGGTTACACGTAAAATCACTTTGGGTTATGAACAATTCACTCCCAGTTATTGAAATAGAATTTCAAGGGTGATCATTAATTATTATGACTCAAGAACAAAACTTTCCCTCCTTCCTTGTGCAGAAATCCAGCAAGTCGCCTGCTCAGGGGCCTCGCCCCTAGCACTGCCGCTAATGATAGCTTCCTCGCCGCGAGAAGCGCTGCTACTACAGCCGCTGCCAGAAATGTCTGGCACCAGACTCCTCTCCAACTCAGCGCCTAATGCTGTTACATGTTCTACAACAGCTGCACAGATACCTCAGTGAGCCATTTGAGCATTTCAGAACGGATGAAGAACTGCCATTTACTTAGGCCCAACACTAATCCAAACATGGTCTTTCACAAGATGATCTAAATAAAACGGCCAACTGGGCTGATCACAGAAAGTTTACAAATAAAGCTTTCAGGCAGAACTTCTTCCCACCCCCTTGTAAAACTGTGCTACAGATATCACATGTATAGAGGAGGACAGAGAGCAAAGACATCATTCTAGTTTCTCCCCCAGGCATAATACAGTGCTTTGCTTTCTTTCTTGTCTATATGATCACTTTTAGCTGGCTTCCTTCTAGTGGATAATCTGTTTAATCGAGTGGTCACACAGTCATAAACTATCATCCACAAGCAGTCATTATTCACCTGCTTTACCTAGTGTACAGAAACAATCAATAACATCCCCCTTCCTCCTCTTCAACAGCCTACTCAGTGATGCAGATATTTAAACAGAGATGTGCAAACATATTTTAGGTACTACGCCGGATGTCTGCTTGGAGGACAATGGAGTTCAAAAGAGAAAGTGGCTAATTGTGTTTGGGAAGAGGCAAGGAAAGGAGTAGCTCAGAGAGGGTTCCATCTTAAAGATGATCTCGTCCAGTGGTTTCCATCAGGTTCTTCTGAGTGCGTAAGTGCCTCAGAAAGTGAGGTGTGCTCCTTCTGCAGTTCCAAACAGAAAGCATCACTCTTGATCCATTCTATATATTGAAATGTCAAATGATGGGTTGTTAAAAACATTTTTGTTAACACCTGGCACCCACATTCTTCAAGGTAGATATTTTATCTGGGAGAAAAAAAAATAAGAATCCATGATGTTCAGAGAGAAAAAGAAGGAGAAGGGGGAAGGAATGAGGGGAGAAAGGGCAACAACCAGAGGCTACAGTCCAAGTTTTTAAAATGGACAAAAAAAATCTAGCAGCACCTGATAGAAATTTTAATTTATTTGCTTGTAAATTCCACCATCTTCTCAAAATATTTGGCAAATCCTTCTACATACAAAGACTTGCATGTGTGTCGATCCATACTCAGTGGAAGTGGGCCCATAAGATGAGAGTCCCGGGAATTGCACTTTCACCAGGTGGAGGCTGAGGCTTGACTCAGCTTTCCTAGAACTTAAAGGTCGAGGAGGCCCTAACACCTGGGTCAGATGACTAAAATTCATTTGAAAAATACAAGTGAGTTGGAGCTGCAGCTAAAGCTGGTTTGAAAGCCGTTTGTTTAATCCAAGGCCTTCATTTTATTGATGAAAAACCACAGGCTCCAGAAAAGTGAAAGGATCTATGTGAGGTCATCCCTCCACTTTTAAAGGGTAGAGTCAGGACTGGAACCCAATTCCCCGGACTCAGGAGAAGCCAGGCCTCTACCCACTCTGCAAAGTTCCGTTCAGCAATCTGCTATAACCATGGTACTTGGTGGGAGCAGATGGATTACACGCCAAGTCCCAGCCTCAATCCCACAGCATAGCGTGGCACAGCAAGAAGAATATGGACTCTGAAATCAGAGAAAATCCATGGACTTTGCTGCATAACACTGGAAAAGAGATTTAATCTCACTGAGCCTCAGGTTATCATCTATAAATGGAACAATAATACTTAATGCAGGATTTTTAAAAACTCTAGTAAAGCAATGTATGTAAAGTATATGCCGCAGATACTTTACATATATCCATATGCAGTGGATAAACTGTAGCAATCATTATTGCTGTCAAGTGGAGATCTTTACATGTACCATAGGTTTATTTTAAAATGCTTTTTATTTAATTATAAGATTAATACATTTTCATTAGCAATAATTGAGGAACTATAAAGAAAAAAAGCTTTTTTAAGGATTTCTCACATTTCTACTACCCTAAAACAACCACTGTTAACATGTTGATGTATTTCAACAAAAATGATTTAGAATGTGCCATTTCTAGTGCCTTGTAACCTTCCGATAGCACTCAATTTTGAGTAAAAAATGGGCAGGAATGCGGTCTGTTCTAAAACCAATTTCTTGTTTGTTTTGTATTTTCGGGGGTAGTGGGAGGAGAGAAATTATATACAGATATAAACTATGTCAATACAAACATTATCACATTCTAAAATCATATTTTCATCCTTTTTAACAACTGTATTTGCAGAGTGCTTTATGGTCCATTAAAAATATTCCCATGTACTATCCTTTTTTATTCTCTTAACAGCCCAGGGTACTAAGTACTATTATTATACACATTTTACAGATGAGGAAATTGAGGATCAGAACAGTTAAATGCTTTCCTGCAGGTCTTTCAGGTAGTGAGAGTTTGGACTGAAGCCTAGGATTTCTGATTCAAAGCTGGTACCTCTCTGCTAATTATCCTTACCAAGGAGAACTCTCTCTAATTAGCCTAATAATTTGAACAGCCTCAAAGATATATTAGGAAAGAGCACACTGAGCTTGTGAAAGCACCAGAGTGCAAGTCGGGAGATCTAGGCTGAATGCCTGGTTGTGGTGTTGGCAAATCATTTACTCTCTCTGGGTTTAAGGGTTCTTCATTTGTTAAATGAGAGGAGATGGTCCCTTGGGGAAAGAAGCATACCTTCTAAGACTAAATCCTATCATTCTAAAGCAAATAAAAAATGTTTAATATGTGAAAACATTTCTGATGTGATGCTTTTTAAAAATAGCATCTAAAACACTTTTTAAAATCTACAGTGCGATACCTTCCACCTAAAATGTCAAGAATCTCCAATCTGGCCTAGGCCTGGACCACCAGTTGCCCCCAAGAGAATGTACTTTTGAAAATCTACTGTTCTGTAGGACTCCATTTGGCAGACAGAACTCAGCCAAATATGAGTATCTGAAGTGGAATTTCAAATATGGATATCTTTTTCTAAGAGTATGGTGTTTACCCACTTGAATCCTGATGACTGTTTTATGATGTGCTACCTTGTTATTAGCTAGATGTCAGTTTGAGATTTTCTGAACACATATACCTTTTAAATCAGATTTTATGAGAGATTCTAAGAGATTGGCTAAATACTCTTGCGAGAGAAGGAAAAAGAATCACTGAACTTAGCCGAATTCTCTGAATCCAATATGGGAGACTCAGTTCTTAATCCAAGAAATGCATGTGTTATAGTCACCAGTATCTAGGACTACCAGCCAAGTAAACTCAGGGCCCAGCCCCTGCTGACTAGAGATGAATTGCTGCTCATATCCTCCTGATCTTTAGACTTTGCAGTCCTCAGACTGAAGTAGCTTCTCTACTCCAGGAAGTCTCAAGAAGGACATGGGACCAGCAGTTGTGTTGCAAAGGAAAGGTGTCTATAGCTCTTTCCCATGCTAAAACAGGAAGGCCCTTCTTCTGAACACTGCATTTCCTAGATTGTTGACCAAATTTGAAAAAGATGACTTTCCAAGCCATACATTTAACCAGATCATCATGATTTTTCTTTTTCTTTGAGACAGAGTCTCGCTCTGTCGCCTACACTGTAGTGCAGTGGCGCAATCTTGGCTCACTACAACCTCTGCCTCCCAGGTTCAAGTGATTCTCCTGTCTCAGCCGCCCAAGAAGCTGGCACTACAGGCACATACCACCACGCCTGGCTAATTTTTGTATTTTGAGTAGAGATAGGGCTTCACCATGTTGGTCAGGATGGTCTCAATCTCTTGACCTTGTGAGCTACCCACCTCTGCCTCCCAAAGTGCTGGGATTACAGGCGTGAGCCATGGCGCCTGGCCCTGATTTTTCTTTGAGTTCTATTTCTATTTCTCAGCCTGGCTTTCAAGGCCCTTGCCTCCCTAGACAACTTGTCCTACCATTCTTCTGCCCAGCTTTGCCTATGCTGCCAGGATGAGTACTGTGCTCCTTTCCTCCTTCCCCACAACAGAAATAACTCCCGTTTCCTTGCCATCTATCCAAGGCTTTTACATTCTTGAAATCTCAATAACAGCGACATTTCCAGAAAGTCTTCCCGGGTTAGCATGCTAACATACATTGATAGCTGCCATTTTAGATGCTTCTAGCAACTATTATCCCTGACACACCTTTAGTTCTTAATCACATCATCCTTTATTACACAGCTGTGTCACATGTGAACTGTAGAGCTCATCAGTTCAACTAAGTTTTAAATTTTTTTAAGAACAGGAACTGTATCACAGACTCACTTGGTACACATTTAGAGAAACAGAAGAACATGGGGTTGAGAGGCTGGACTTGTTGACAGATGCCTTCATGTGAATCCAGCCGCATTCCTTACTAGTGTGTGACCTTAGCCAGGGGCCTAATATCTCTGTTTTCTTATCTGCAAGATGGGGAATATGATGGTACTTTCTGTTTTAGGTTGTTGGGAGGATTTTAGTAGTTTTCAGGTAACATGTTGAGAATACGATCTGGTGTGTCTTAAAGCACCCAATAGGTGTTGGCTACCACCACGTAGGAAGGGCTCAATCTCCCGCGTGCTCTGTGCTATGGGCTGCAGGATACACATATATGCAAATTAGCCTGTACCATCCAGGAACGGGGGTTGGGGAGTGGGGGACAGACCTGGACTCAAATATGTGATAAAACTATACTGTGGTCAGTGGGATCACCCAGGAAAGCACAGGGAACTGCACAAATCCCTCAGCGCCTGACACCCGGCATTGCTAAACGAGAACTAGGTGCACAATCCATGAGGAATGATGATTTGATTTGAGTGGTGTTGGTTGAAATCTATTAAGTTAGTAATCACATACACAGTACCTCAAAAGAGTCCTTTAGTAGCTTTATAATGCAGAAACCACAGACGGGTTCAATTTGGCAGTGTTATTAAGCAAATAAATGGATTTTAGATATTTAACTTCTAATCATATGTGAACTTCAGGAAGCTAAATGCTCCAATGACACCGCTAAATACCTCTTTGTTATAAAGCCATGGTTTTACTTTTGAGGCAAAGTTGAGAGCCTAAATTCAACCCCATTAGTTCATATTTTGTCCAAAATGCAGTTTATAACGAAACCAGCAAATTAGGTCCCTTGACCATAAACCTCACAGAAGGAAAGCAAACAGAGCATGAATCAAAAAGTCTTTAGACAGAAGTTAGCTATTAGTAACATATAAATTAAGTGTAAATTCAAAGTTGGGTGGGGGAATAAGTTCAGTGGTTATGGTCTCAATGTAACCTAACAAAGGCAACCTGAGCACAAATAAAAGTAATTATAAACATAATGTAAACTCTTTCATTATGTTCTTACAAAATTACAAGCTCCAAAAATTAGAGTAAGCCTCATTTTTAACTCACTGCCACCGTCCTTAACTTGTCACGTTGTACCAAGTTGCTATAGTCCACATGGTGTCAAAACATCACCAGCTTTTCCCAGACCTCATCTGTATTTCTGAACAATGGGGTGAGTCACAGCCACAAGTGTGACTGTTACCACTGGCAGTTTGTACACCAAACTTGCACAACCTCTAGCTGAATCACATTAAGTTTTGAGTGCTGCTATTTAAAGTTATTTAATTCTCCCCTAGAGTTACATAGAGTGGGATCTTGGCCCATTGTTTTCAAAGGAGTTTGAAAACTTAGACACGGGCCCAATTGTTTTCCTACGTATTTAGAGAATGTTAGAACACACAGCAGCTGCTCCAAGAACTATGGAAGCTTTTCCCAGTCTCTGCGGTCTATTGGCCAAATTTATATTGACGGATACTTCAGAGCATGGATTATTGAGCTAATAGACCACAACAACTCACTATTGTGTACATCAGAGCTGTCATACCCATTTATAAGGAAGATCTGTTCCATGTGACTGAAGAGAAAGAGATATAACAGAAAATACTCTTTTGAAAAGTCAGCCCATAAGAATTGATGACGTGAGTCTTATAAAATCATCTGTCTAGAAAACCTGTAGTACTCCAAGAACGTTCATGCCCCATAATGGCCTATAAATGTTTTTGTAAAAGTTCCAAAGAAGCACACAACCCGTACATTTCTGTTTTCTATTTTTGTGCCTTCAATAAATAATAAATGAATGAAAATAGCCAAAGGATTGGGTTTTTTGCTTTGACAATTTGTGAAAGAAAAAAAAAGTTCACTTTAAGGCTGAAACTTTGTATGCCAAGTTTTTGTTTGGAACTAATTTTTATGGCTGAGTTATAAAGCCCCTGAAAAAGGGGGTTTCTAGTGGAAATGCTGACACAGCTTTACCCGCAGTGGCAAGAAGGGCGGGGGTTCTTTGCTGCCTATTTGTACCTTGTTTGCTTTTTTGTGGTTTTAGAAAGAGAAATCTTGACGCTCAGGCCTGGGCACTATACACTGCTTAAAAGCACATGTCTGTTCATACATTCTATCTGTGGTTTGCAAAGAAGCTGGCACTGAAGGCTTCTGCGAAATGAACCTAGTAACCCATTGTGAAAGAGGACAGACTTATTTCCTGACTTTTAATAGATTTCATTATCCCAGAGACTCACCTTCCCCTGGATTTAACAACAGTAACTACCCACAGAAAGCAGGGAACAGTCCAAGCTTCCTCTTTAATAGTTGTTTAAATCTTAATTTTCAACAATTGTCTGCTGATAAAACTAGAAAAGCTAATGATGAGCTGTTTGTGCAGATTAAACGATAATGTGAATTACTTGGACACAAGGATGTATGAGGATCTGAATCACTTTTAGTCTACATCAGCATTCCAGTTTTAAGGTGGATATCTAATGAACTTACTCGGATTTGAAGTAGAAGACTGTAGTGGGGAAAGCTTTTGAGAGAAGCATGATTCTTTTCATTTCTACCTCCTGAAGGATGCTCTCCAAAAAACACTCCATTATAGCTATAAACGGACTGAACTTCAGAGCACTACAGCCTGCTCATATTCTAAAACAACAACAACAAATCACTATTCATTAATGTCAAGAAAATCCATCAAATCTATGGAAACTATTCTCCAATGTTCCTGTGGATTCCACATTATCATTCAAAATTCCTAGATGTGGACAGTATAGCTTTGCACTGTATGGATGTTTCTGAACTAAAGCAGCCCGTTGGGCTTCTTGGACCTGGGGTACACTCTGACTTTGGTAGATATGTTAGCATTACCAAACTATAGTTCACAAAAGCATCGTATTTTTAAAAGGGGGACAAAACTTGCTTCATTTAATTTTTCCAGAGAGGCTTTATTCCATTAAATAAAAGAAAAAAAGGCTTTTCTGAACTTCAGTGTTTTGTAGCTTGGGCTTTATTTCCACCTTAAAATCTTTACCTGGCCATGATCTGTTGTTCCATTACTGGAGGGCAAAAATGGGAGGAATTTTCTGGGCTAAATTGCAATTAGGCAGCCCTGAGTGCGGCTGGCACCAGTTAACTTAGGATATTGGAGTGAAAAGGCCCGTAATCAGCCTTCGGTCATGTAGAACAATGCATAAAATTAAATTGACATTAATGAATAATTGTGTAATGAAAATGGAAGAGGAGAGTTAATTGCATGTTACAGTGAGTGTAATGCCTAGATAACCTTGCATTTAATGCTATTCTTAGCCCTGCTGCCAAGACTGCTACAGAACCTCTCTCAGCAGGAAGTCATTAAAGCTGTGAGTAGATAATGCAGGCTCAGTGAAACCTAAGTGGCAACACTATAACAAGAGTTTCTTTCAGACCTTAGTGTTTTCTGAAAAAAGGGGCATGTTGAGGTAATTTGTCCACATCTGAATGAAAACAGGAAACTCCTAGCAATCTATTTGCAGTTTGTCCAGTCCCACAGATTGCCCAGCTCTTGTAGAGACCAAGGTCAGCTCCTATAATCAAAGACAACCCTAAACCACCACGGCTTACAAGGCAATAAGCACCCAGCTGTCTACCAGCTACAACTTAGTTTTGTTAATCACTTAGTGTGGCAGAGTCTGTGAAATGTTTGACCTGAGACTTAAAAGACCAGGGGAATATGTCCTCAGGACCAGTTCGTGGACACCACCTGCTCAAACAGATAATCATTTCAGGAGCCCCAACGTTCTAAATACCCACCCTGAAACTTTCATTTAAAGCTCTGTGTACTTTGATCGTGGCCAACAGTAAGATCTTTCTAGACCTTCGTCTTCAGAGAAGAAAAGGTTTCTCAAAATTTGCAAGAAGAAAATACACAATATTCTTCTGACTATGTTTCTTTTTACCATGGTTGTTTCTTTTAGTCATTGCAAGGTTTTTTTTTAGTCATTTGGGAGTTTTATTTTTCTCTTTAATCTATGGACTGTCCAGAGGGAGTCTACTATGACAAAAGGGCACCTTTTTCAGCCTGAAGGACAAGAGGTAAACAGCATGCTGCTCGATTGATCACTGTGGGATCGCCCCTGGCCAGTGGTCCTGGGTGGAATGTACATATGGCACGCATGTGGTTAAAAAGACCAGATAAAAGCCGATCCTAGGGAAAGTGCTTGAAGGAGGTGGAGGAGTTTAAATACCTGTCATTTTGCATTTTTACAAAACACAGTTTTAAACCTCATTTGGAAAACAAAACTTAGTGCTACCAACAGTAGGCAAGATTTATTAATTGAAAGGGGACTCTAATTCTTTTTCAGTCTCGTATTTTTTGTTTGTTTGTTTGCAAATCCAGGTGGCAATACATATTTCAGCCAAAGTGACTTTTGATTGAGGAATCATTTCATCCTGAGGGCTTCATTTTGTTTTTGATTTGTGCAGAAATGTGTTTTTCTCACGTCGTTCAGGATGGATCTTCAGTGTTGCTAGCTGGATGTCTTATGCTTTGCAGTCCTTCACTCATACTCCCTATTTCTGCTGGGCATGGGGGGCACGTGGAGCCCATGCTCACAGGTCCCAAACGATAAAAGATGCTTCTTCCATCAAGAAATTCTCGGAAGTAACAAATCTCTGAGAAAAAGATAACCAGCCCAAAACAGGTAAGTCCCGGGTATTGGGAAATGTGTCTAGAATACAGTGCATAACATCGCCTACTATTGGCCAAGTTAATGCTCAATTGGAATTCTCAGATTAAAAATAATAGTAACAAAAAGGAGAAAGAGGAAGAGGAGGAGACAAAGAAAAGAGCCAGAACTCTTTCTTACAACAGAGTCAAGCCACTGGCATTTTTTGCTCCCAGAGCTTAATCTGTCAGAGGGATCTGTTCCTTACTTGTACTGTGATTTTGGCAAATTCTTGTCCTCTCTGAGCCCTCAGATTTTAGATAGCAATGGCAGTGGTTCTCACCTCTAGAAGTGTTGTGCAGGCTAAGTGTGATAATGCTTATAAGTGCTACAAAAACACTGCTTTTATTGTTTATCATTGCCTTCATCAATTCTAAGAATCTTGCTCTGCCCAGGCCACCTTCCTTCTTGACCACTGCAGAGACCACACCTATTTCTGAATACCTTTGATACCCATAAACTTTAAACCTCTTGTCAGAACAATTCAACCCATCCTGGAATCTTCCTATCACTCTTATTTGAAATTATCTTTCCCTGACTAATTTCCATTGACTTGCATGTCTCATCCTGGAAACTTACTTTATTTCCTGATATCCAGGGTTAAGCCTTGTTTTATAACATTCTGCTTGTGTTCCTACGAGATTTGAGTAAATAGTAGGGCTTAACATATGTCTTGTTTTCAATGTGCATTACCTCTAAAATCAAAGTGCAAGTTATAAAAAATATTCACACATGACAAAAGAAACACAATAGTTCAAATCATACTTAACTAGAATTTTCAGGCTGAGTGTGGTGGCTCACTCCTGTAATTCCAACACTTTGGAAGAACAAGGTGGGAGGATCGCTTGAGGCCAGGAGTTCAAGACAAGCCTGAGCAACATACTAGGACCCCGTCTCTATATTTAAAAAGGAAAAGTAAAAATAAATAAATAAATAAAAATAGAATTTGCATGGGCTGGGTGCAGTGGCTCATGCCTGTAATTCCAGCACTTTGGGAGGCCGAGGCAGGTGGATTGCCTGAGCTCAGGAGTTTGAGACCAGCCTGGGCAACACAGTGAAACTCCATCTCTACTAAAATACAAAAAATTAGCCAGGCATGGTGGCACACACCTGTAGTCCCAGCTACTCAGGAAGCTGAGACAGGAGAATTGCTTGAACCCAGGATGCGGAGGTTGCAGTGAGCTGAGATTGCACCACTGCACTCTAACCTTGGCAACAGAGTGAGACTCCATCTCAGAAAAAAAAAAGTAGAATTTGCAGAGAATATAGAATTTTGATTAATTGAATTTCTAACTACAAGGAAAAATTATTTCAAAGCTTTCTATAAAGACTTTAAAATGTACAAATTTCTTATCTTTAATTAAGGACAATATAGTGATATATCAATGTTTATTTGAAGAATAGGGATTTTTTAATGCATATGGCCATATGCTAAACAGTTTTATTATTATTATTATTATTATTATTATTATTATTATTTTGAGATGGGGTCTTGCTCTGTTGCCCAGGCTGGAGTGCAATGGCATGATGTTGGCTCATTGCAGCCTCCACCTCCCAGGTTCATGCAATTCTCCCACCTCAGCCTCCCAAGTAGCTGGGATTACAGGGGTGCACCACCTCACCTAGCTAATTTTTGTAGTTTTAGTAGGGACAGAGTTTCACTATGGTGGCCAGGCTGGTCTCAAACTCCTGACCTCAGGTGATCCACCTGCCTCAGCCTCCCAAATTGCTGGGATTACAGGCATGAAACATGGTACTGGGCCAATGCTAAACAATTATAAATACAGGATAGATTGAGACAGAAAGACTAGGCTAAGTATATCCTGACTTTTAAACAGATCTTCACTGGTATGAGTCATTTTTTGTATTTTCTTTTTTACGGAGATAGAAGTATTTTACTGGAAGAGAGAAGGAATGGTTAATCAGTTTTACTATTAGATATAATCACTCAGGAAAAAAGAGGTTTCGCAACATGTAGATAAAGAGGCTTCAAAGTTTATTGTTAAAACTGATAAAAGACAATGATCAGAGAAATATTTCTTTTTTTTTTTTGTGAGTCCCTTTGAAAACATGGAAAGAATTCAGAGTTAAGAGGTAACATGACTTAGAAAAAAAGAACTCCACTTTTTCAGTGCTGCCACTTCTAAGCCACAAAACCTAGGGGAGAAAACTGATCTCACTTCCCCTTACTTTCCTCACCTGTAGGGTGAAGGGTTTTCAAAGTCTTCTCCAGGACAATATTCTAAGAATACTTTGCAAAATTAAATATGCATTTATTGATAATTTACTGTGTGGAAAGTATCATGTCATAGGGTACAGAAATGCAAAAACAGTAAGTGCTTTAAAAAACACTTATAATCAGGAGTCAGTGTATGGACCTCCAAAAAGTTTTTAAGTCATCAACTGTTTCCCTTTACAAGTGGCCATTCTGATGCAGGGCAGGGGGGAGCCCCAAACTGGGGCTTATCCTGGGAGGGTTATTGGCTTCACTCAGAAAGAATTCAAGGGTGAGCTGGTGGTACTAGACAGCAGCTTTTATTGAAGCCACAGTGTACAGCAGCAGCAGAGGTACTGCTCCTTGCAGAGCAGGCCTAACCCACAGGCAGTGTGCCCAGAGTAACAGCTCAGAAGCAATTCTGTAGTCATATTTATACTCACTTTTAATTATATGCCAATTAAGGGGCAAGTTATGCACAAATTCCTCGTCAAAAGGTGGTAACTTCCAGATTGATATAGTTTGGCTCTATGTCCCCAACCAAATCTCACCTCAAATTGTAATAATTCCCACATGTCATGGGAGGGACCCTGTGGGAGGTAAGGACCCATGGGGGCAGGTCTTTTCTGTGCTGTTCTCATGATAATGAGTAAGTTTCATGAGACCTGATGGTTTTATAATGGGGAGTTCCCCTGCACAAGTTATCTTGGCTGCCACCATGTAAGACGTTAAGTTTGCTCTTCCTTCTTCCACTATGATTGTGAGGTCTCCCCAGCCATGTGGAAGTGTGAGTCCATTAAACCTCCTTTATAAATTACCCAGTCTTGTGTATGTCTTCATTAGCAGTGTGAGAATAGACTATATGCAGATCATTGAGTCATTGCCATGGCAAGGGATGGTAACTCCAGGTGTTGCCATGACAATGGTATACTGACGTGGCAAACTGGTGTCCAGGTCTTACGGAGAGGTGCTTTCTCTTCTTTCCTGTTTTAGTTAGTCCTCAATCTGGTCTGGTGCCCAAGCTTTGCTTCTGGAGTCGAGTCTACCTTCTGCATCAATTCCATATGATGCAAATCTGTTGATGAGCGGTAGTAACATGCCTTTACCCTGGAGAAATGGACCACCAATCCCTGTACAGGTCTTCAAACAGTGAGCATTTTTTTCTCTTTCCTGTGCATTTGCTTTGGACTCCTCTATGCAGTTGGAAAGCAAAAAAATTAATCTATATTTGGTTAAAAATAACAGTATAATTGCTGATAATAATCATGGTAATGAGAACAGTAACAAAAAAGGAATCCACCTGTGAGTTATTTGAATTCACGTATAAATTTAAACTAAAAATCACCTTTGAAACTAAGCATGGAATAATGTATTTAGGATATTCTTTAGAAAGACTGATGACCTGTTAACCATCTAGACACAGATCTGCAAAGATGCATATGGGAAGTAAAAAATAAAGCTTAAGAGTTTTTTTTCTTTTAACTGATGTTTTGCCAGTATGTTATGGGCTTCATCAGAGAATGCAAACACAAACTTTTGTTTGGACTTCAAAGCATTTTTCAATTCCAGCTTAAGTAATGAAATAAATGTGTAAAGTCACAGATCGAGGGACTGCTTTGTGTAGCTGGTTGTTTTATCACAACATTGTTTTTTAAAAAGATAGCTCTGTAGATTTAACTTTAATACCTGAAAAAAAAATTGGAACGCCATCATGAGATTGATTTGCAAACAAAGAGAAGATACTAGCTAGTGCTTAGCGTGGCTTATTCAGAATAAATTCCACTGGATTAATCTGATCTCATGAGACAGTGACATACTTGACAAATGTCGGGCTGTGGGTATATGAGAAGAGGAAACAAAGATACAATATGTAAGGTTATGCCAGTGATCAGTGTACATTTAAAACTAGCTTCATGTTAGTTTATTCTAGACACATGAACATATACCACTTTTCAAAATCATTCTCTGTAGCCCTGATGGAGGTTCAGTTGCCTCATCTGTAATGAGTGATAAATTGGTTCAGTGTTTTTCAAAGCATGGCATGGCCTTTCTCAGGGTCATGAGATTAATCTATTATAGTAGGTAATGACTAGCAATTTTAAAAACATGTAGTAGAATAAATTAAAATAGAAACCATCAGAGTTCATTGCATGTAGAAAGGGTGGGTCCTGTTTTGTATAATTTTTGCTTCAGTTGTATACTGTGTGTATGTGCATTCATGGGGTGTGTGTGTGTGTGTGTGTGTGTGTGTGTGTTTAGTGGGACATAATATGAAATGTGTTTCTTACTGTGAGTTGGAATCAAAAACAGTCAAAAGCCACTGGACTTGATATCTATGGTCCCATCTTATCTTTTTCTTTCCCTCAGCAAACATTTAGTGCACCTATCATATGTTTGTAGTCCACTCTGGCTCTAACATTTTATACTCTTAAGGAAAGTCAAGGCACCTAACTAACAACATGTAAATATTGAGATTAACAGTTGGATAGATTATAATTGTATCTTGACTATTCTTCTAACAATAAAGTATGGATGAATTACATTACATATGCACTTAACTTATGTGGGTTCACCTATACATGTTTAGCAAACACAAAATAAAAAACGTATTTATTTAAAATGCTTTGGCTCCTGAATGCAAACCAAAAAAAAAAATCATTTGGTGGTTTTCTGGAAAACAAAACAGAAACAGTAATCTTTTCCAACACTGTAAGGAAAACAGACTATTTAGAACCGAATTTAGAACTGATTAAGAGTGGGCAAGTAAACCCAAAGCCATATAGATGGTTCTTAAGAGCAATTGGAAATACAGTTTTGCATGATCGACCTTAGAAACTAAGCCCTGTGTGAAACTCCATGATAAACAGGAACTTAAATGACTTTCCTTCTCCTCTTCCTTCCAAACAGTAGAAAGTCTTTCTCTTTTTCCTCTTCCTTTTTCTTCCTCTTCCCGTTCCTCTTCTGTCTCTATCCACAATTGAACTTTAACCATCTTTATGTAATGTTAATGTTTTCAAAAGATCCTATATTCACATATATAAGTTTTAAAGCACAGTAATAAAGTAAACCTATCACCAATTTAAGAGCAAGAAAGAACATGACCAACTGCGTGGGTCCCCACCCAATCCTACCCACCTGTCTCTAGAGGTGACCAGGAGTCTAAATTTTACATTATTTCTTTATTTCTTCTTCACTGTTTTATTACATATACGTATGCCTAAACAACATTGTGTTTTGCTTTGATTTGTAATGACGTTTGTAAAAATGGTACTGGCGTGCATCTTTTTTACAACTTGATTTTATCACTGAAGTCCATTTGATAATTCATCAATGTAGCTAGAATTTATCCATGTGCTACAAAAGCGCTGGGTAGAGAAGGGTGTGGTCCCTTTAAATGGCAGAGAAGTGGGGCAGGAAGTGCTGAGTGGGGGAGGTGTGGTCCCTGGCGAGGGCTCCCCCACAGACCTGGGTGAAGACGGGCATTTTTGTTTTCCTGCGCAAATGTTGCATTTCCCAAGACCGCCCTTGCCTGCCACGCCCCCACCCTGTGCCTATAAACCGCCTTCCGCAGGCACACAGCCGGCCGGACGTGGGGAGGAAAGCACCAATTGGCACCGGCATGCTGGCCGGCCACCGACAGGCAGAAGCAGAACAGAGCAGGACTTGGCTGGGGCAGCCGAAGGAAAGCCCAGGCCTCTGAGCAGCCCGACTCCAGTCCCAGGGGCCAGCCTTCTCACCACGTCCCCTTCTGACTTCCACATTCCATAAAACCTTGCACGCATTCTTCAAGCCCGTGTGTGATCCGATTCTTCTGGTACCTCAAGGCAAGAACCCAGAATACAGAAAGCCCTCTGTTCTTGAGAGAAGGCAGAGGGTCTACCTGAGCCAGTTCACACAAGCCGCCCAAGATGGCGAACTGAAAGAGGACGCGGTAGACACGCCCACTGGGGCTTCAGGAGCTGTAAACATTCACCCAGTAGGCTCTGCCTAATACTTTATTTAGGATGGTCAAAGTCATAACTGGAACTAGACTCATTTACCTTTGTTATTTTGTTCTTGCCTATTTTTCAAATTAGGTAAAATACCAGCATTTTATATTCCTTTTTTTCTGTTTTCCAGAAAAATTTATAAGATTGAAATAATCCATCCTTTGACTATTCTACAGAACTTGCCTGAAACCATTGGTCCCTAGATTTTTCTAGATGAGATTTTTAACTAAATGTGCAAAGGATGATAATTGTTTACTTTTTGTCCGATTTTGTAATTCAGATTTTTCTTATTTATCATTTCTGTGTTTAGTTTAAAATTAGCATAAAATTTTTAATATGTTTCTCTTAATGTGATAAATCTTTGACATGTTTTTAGTCCCCTTTTATCATTATAATGATTGCTTATAAGTATCCTTTAATTTTTTTAGTCAATCTCAGCTCCTGCAACCTCTGCCTCCTGAGTTCAAGCGATTCTTGTGCCTCAGCCTCCTGAGTAGCTGGATTACAGGCGCCTACCATCTCGCCCAGCTCATTGTTTTGTATTTTTAGTAGAGACAGGGTTTCACCATGTTGGCCAGGCTGGTCTTGAACTCCTGACCTCTAACAATCCACCTGCCTTGGCCTCCCAAAATGCTGGGATTACCGGCATGAGCTACTGTGCCTGGCCCTGTCAGAGATTTTGTTTTTTGTATTTTGTTAGTCTTCTCTTCGAAGAATTAGTATTTGTCTTTATTCATCCTTTCTATCACATACCATTTTCTTTTCACATTAACTTCTGATCTTTATTATCCCCTTCAAGTACACCTGTTGGATTTATTCTGTTGATACAGCCTAACTCAGGCATTGGTAGACTTTTCTGTGAAGTAGTCAATATTTTAGGCTTTGTGGATCATACAGCATCTGTTACAACTAATCTACTTATGCCATTGTAACATGAAAGCAACCATAGACAGTATGTACATTTATGGGCATGGTGCATTCCAATAAAACTTTATTTACAAAAACAGGAGCAAGATTTGACTCTTGGCTTGAACCAGTTTACTGACTCTTGGCCTAACTCTTGGATTCTCAATACATGGTCTATAAACTTCTGTGGGGTCCCTAGGAACTTTTTAGGAGGTAAAATCAAAATTATTTTCATTACAATGCTAGGTGTTACTATTTTACCGTGTTACATTGAACTGACAGTACAAAAACTAGAGTGGATAAGATTACTGGCACCTTAGCACAAATCAAGGCAGTGGTGGTATTTCCATCACTGCACCCTCACTATAAAAATGAGTATCCGTTCACTTAGGAATGTCTTTAATGAAACAGTAAAACTTATTTAATTTTATTAAAACTTGATCCTTGATTACATATCTTCTTAGAATTCTGTCTGATGAATTGGGATTTATACATAAAGCACTTCTGCTGCATTTTTAAAGTATGATGCCTTTCTCAAAAAAAGAACTTACATGATTTGTTGGAGTTGCAAGCTGAGCTAGCCATTTTCATCACAGGACAGAATTGTTACCTCAAAGAACTAGGCAATCTATGGGTACTTAGCTTTGGGTATTTGTCAGACATTTTCTCACAAATGAATGAAGTGAGACTGTCACTTCACAGAAAACATTGAAAATATTTATTACCAATGTTAAAATTTGAGCTTTCCTATAAAAATTAGAATATCTGGCCCGGTGCGGTGGCTCACGCCTGTAATCCCAGAACCTTGGGGGGCCTAGGTGGGTGGATCACGAGGTCAAGAGATCAAGACCATCCTGGCCAACATGGTGAAACCCCATTTCTACTAAAAATACAAAAATTAGCTGGGTGTGGTGGCACGCACCTTAGTCCCAGCTACTGGGGAGGCTGAGGCAGAATTGCTTGAACCCAGGAGGCGGAGTTTGCAGTGAGTGAAGAATGCACCACTGTACTCCAGCCTGGTGCCTGGCAACAGAGCAAGACTCTGTCTCAACAACAAAAAAATTAGAATATCTGTCACTGTGAGTTTAACAGCTTCCCAATGCTTAAACGCCATTTTGATGAAATCAGTGGTGAAATTAACAAGTGTTTTTTTCCATTAATACAATGAAATAAACATTCAAGAGATCTGTGTTACTTGGTTTATGAATATTTTTAGATGATCAATAAATGATACTACAAAATTATGCCTGGGTAAAAGATTCATTCAAAGTGCAAGACATATCAATAGATCTTAATGTAACAGACTATGAAACATTCATTGATGTGGTTAAATCCACATTGCAATTAACCTTTAAGAGATTAACATTAGTGGAGATTTGACATAGTATCAAAGAAGAATATTCACAGTTATATGAAAAGGCTATTTAAATACTCTCCTTTTCCCAGTACATGTCTGTGTGAGGCCAGGTATTCTTCATATACTTCAACCAAACTAATATATTCTAGGAAATTAGATGTAGAAGCAGATATGAGAATCCAGTTCTTTTCTATTAAGGTATACATTAAAGAAATTTGTAATAGTGTAAAAGAATTTTATGCGTATCACTAAATTATTTTGTTTGGGAGAATATTTTTATTAAAATATAAGGTTAATATAAAATGGGTTTATTATTTTTAAATGAATTAATAAATGTTTTGAATATTAAACTTCTAACTCTGTATGATATAACCCGCATAAATAAAAGCTCTCTGGGGCCCTTGATAATTTTTAAGAATATCATACAGTCCTGAGACAAACATTTGAGAATAACTGATCTAGATTACTCAGTTGGATACTTACTTCATTCATTATTTTTTTTTTTAGCCTTTCCTTTTTTCTAATGTAACCATTTTAGGTTATAAATGGCCTTCAGAGCCCATTTTCAACCACATCATGGAAGTTCTGATATGTAATGTTATCATCATCACTTAGTTATAAGTGAGTTTTATATTTTAATTTTGATGTTTGCTTTGATCCATGAGTAATTTACAAGTGTTTTTAAGTTTCAAAAATTATCTTTATTATTGATTTCAAATTTAATTGCATTCCAGTTAGACAGTATGATCTATGTAATACCAATTCTTAGAAATTTGTTGTGACTCACTGTGTATATTAATATGGTGGTAAATTTATAAGGATCACTTATGTATTTGAATATAATTTGTATTGTCTGTTTTGAGATGATTCTACAGATGTCCCTTTTATCATACTTGCTAATAACAGAGCTAAATTCTACATCTTTACTAATGTGTTGTCTATTGATTTATCAATAGTTATGGGAGTTAAAGTATTAAGCATGTTACAAGCTGCTGCTGCAACCGTGATTTTGTACTTTCCCCCTTATAACTCTCTAATTATTACTTTTCATGTTTTTAGGGCTATTTTACTAGTCAGTTCACACTTGGAATAGTTAAATATTCCTGGGGAATTGAAATTATTATAATTCTATAAGCAGTCCTCCCAGGAATGCTTCTTTTTTGTCTTAAAGCCTATTTTGTTGGATTTAATACAGTAACCCCACATTTATTGTAGTTAGCATTTGCCTATTATTTTTCATGCTTTTAATTTCAACCTTTCTATATCTTTCAACCTTGGTTGTGTTTCTTATAGTAGTATATCACTGGATTGTGTCTTTATCCAATATAACAAACTCTGATTTAATTTGTACGTATTGTCTGTTTTTATTTCCTATAAGTAATGATATTTTAATATTTACTTCTACCATTCTGTCTCTTTCTTGTCCTTTTTTTCTTGTTTCTTGTAATTGAGAATTTGTTATAATATTACATTATGTCTTTTACTGGTTTCAAAGTTATGCATCCTATTTCTATAATTTAGAGGTCACTCTTGAAATTTTCACCATGTATGCTAACTTACCAAAAGTATAAGATTTAATAATGTCTTACCCTGAATAAAACGAAGGTCTTAGAACATTTTTCCTATGACCCACCCCACTCCTAATTTAATATGCTTGTATTGCCCAGCGTTTTAATCCCATCTCTTTTAAGCTCCATAAATTAAACTTTATTTTTAAATTAATTTATGTAGACAACATAATTGTTTAATATATCTGAGTTTAATAATGTATTTGTATACCTTTTTAGTTCACATTGCAACCATCCTGCCTGAGCTCATTTTTAAGTCTCTTTATAAGAATTCCTTTAATGAAGATTAATTAAATGATACATAAGATTAAAAAGTTTTGTTTAACCTAAAAGTTTTGTATTTCCTCCTTATTTTTTAAAAGATAGTTTGCTAGGTACACGAGCCTAGGTGTATTTTCTTTGAACACATGGATTATTTTTTTTCCTGTGTTTTGTTGTGTCCATTACCACTGATGCAAAGTCTGTTGCTAGTCAAATTGTCATTGCTTTGCACATCACCTTTTCTCTCTGGCTGCTGCTGAGATGTTTTCTCTGTCTCCAGTGATCTGTAATATGACACTATAATATGTCTAGTTGTGGATGTCTTAGTTATAGTGCTTGGCAAATTGTGTTTGTTTTGTCTGGATTCATCTATTTTGTCAATCCCAGGAAATTCTGAGCTATAGACTCTTTGATTATTACAACTCTCTTAATTGCTCTATTTTTCTTTATAACTTTTACTAGATGTCTGTTAGGAGTCTCATTTTATATTCAATGTCTCTTACACTTTCCTTCCTATTTTCTATCTTCTTGTCTCTCTGGATGGCATTCTTTTTTCTTTTTTTTTTTGAGATGGAATTTCACTCTTGTTGCCCAGGCAGGAGTGCAGTGGTGCAATCTCAGTTCATTGCAACCTCCGCCTCCTGGGTTCAAACAATTCTTCTACCTCAGCCTCCCCAGTAGCTGGGATTATAGGCATGTGCCACCACGCCCAGCTAACTTTTTGTATTTTTAGTGGAAACGGGGTTTCACCACATTGACCAGGCTGGTCTCGAACTCCTGACCTCAGGTGATCTGCTTGCCTCGGCCTCCCAAAGTGCTGGGATTACAGGCGTGAGCCACCTTACCCGGCTGGCATTCTTAATAATTAATTCAGATCTACCTTTTAGTTCAAACATTTTATCTCCATCAGTGCTTGTTTCTAATTACAGTATTTTTATCCACACATATTCAGTTTGGGCTTTTACCCCCCACAAGAACTTTCAAGGGTTTTTTAAGGTTTCTTGGAAAGTTACTTACTTCTGTGCCCTCTTATTTTCTTAAACATTATATGAGTATTTATTTTATATTTTATATGTAACAAATTAATATATAAAGTCCTTGTGAGTCTAGATCTTGGTTGTTTCAGCTGATGTTCATTCACGGTGGTTTGTTTCCCTGTGTATTTGGAGGGGTTTCTTTCATAAATTATGGGCTCATATTTATGTGATTTCATCTATGAAAATAACAAAGCTCCAAATTGAAGATGCTCTCCTCTAAAGAAATTTTTATTTGCCCCTGCTAGAAAACTCCTAAGAGGAGCTCACTCACTTCACAATTTACTGTCATTTTTATCCGGTTTGCTTCATTTTCCAAATTACTAATGAAGGCAAATGAATAAACAAATAAGGACCTACTATTCACCTGGAAACTCATCTGTTAAAACAACTTCCTCTCCCACCCCAGTCAGGTTTTAGTTTATAAACACTGACTGACATTTTACTATTGGACTAGCTGTGTGCTGGATGCTTTAATAATGGTATCACACCAACTTTTTGAAGATGTTTTGTTTTTTGTATTTTAAAACTGAGGCTCAGAGAAATAAACTACATAAGCTCACACAGCTAATAAACAGCAGAAACATGATTTGAACTCAGTTTTTCCAGTTCCAAGTCTACTTTTTATCCCACTGTATCATCTACACATGTTAATTTAATTGCTTATTTTATTTTTATTTTAGCTCCTTTTAAGTAGTCATAAATTCTGGTTTTTCTTTATAGAAAATAGGCCAATTACTGTTTTAGCATATGATGCCTAAGAATTTTTAATCACTTATCATATACTAAATAGAAGCAAATGAGCTTAGGTTAGGTTGTTTGATTTTCCATTTTTTAATAGAAATTATTTTTATTATTTATAGAATGCTCTACTTACCTGATAAGGTATAATTTTAGAAATGATTTCAGCTGTTTCTCTGCCCATAAATGAAAACATCAAATAGTCTTGGGGCAGATTTTTTATCATTATGATAGGTGTCACTTGAATGGACCCCTCTTGTTAAGAAGGTGTGAGGAGAGGCTGGGCACGGTGGCTCACACCTGTAATCCCACCACTTTGGGAGGCCAAGGCGGGCAGATCACGAGGTCAAGAGATCAGACCATCCTAGACAACATGGTGAAACCCCGTCTCTACTAACAATACAAAAATTAGCTGGGCATGGTGGCACGCACCTGTGGTCCCAGCCACTCGGGGAGGTGAGGTAGGAAAATCGCTTGAACTCAGGAGGCAGAGGTTGCAGTGAGCCGAGATTACACCACTGCACTCCAGCTGGGGTGACAAGAGTGAGCCTCTGTTTCAAAAAAAAATAAAAAAGGTGTGAGGAGGAAGGTGAAGATGTATGGGCCCATAGGGAAAGACCCATAGCAAAACTGTATAGTGGCTTGAAAAAGATGGTGCAAAGATGGTGTTATATTAGGTCTTTAGTATAGAAAGTTCTGGGAAGAGAGTTGAGCAATTTTTATAAGGAGATCAAAGCTCTCTGGTTCTCTAACATTCAAGGTGATGGGTAGGTTTCATGTCCAGCTGCAGTTGCTTTCTCCAAGGTCCACTGACAGGGTCTCAAAAGTCCCCAGAGAAGTGCCTGCCAGTGCGCACAGGGGCCTGGTGTGTGACTTGAGCTCATCGCAGTCACCCGAGGGTTGGACTGGAGAACTGACTCCAGCACAGCCCATGCCTGGGTCCAGAAGAACATCTGGATCCAGCCACCATTGAACAGTGCTGAAGTTTGAAGAAAAAAAATGGCTAACTAGGCCAGGCAAGGTAGCTCACAACTGTAATCCTAACACTCTGGGATGCCAAAGCAGACGGATCACGAGATCAGGAGTTTGAGACCAGCCTGACCAACATGGTGAAATCCTGTCTTTACTAAAAATACAAAAAGTAACTGGGCGTGGTGGCAGGTGCCTGTAATCCCCAGCTACTCAGGAGGCTGAGGAGGGAGAATCACTTGAACCCGGGAGGTGGAGGTTGCAGTGAGCCGAGATCATGCCAGTACACTCCAGCCTGGGCAACAGAGCAAGACTGTGAAAGGAGAGAGAGAGGGCGGCGGGGGAGAGAGAGAGAGAGAGAGAGAGAGAGAGAGAGAGAGAGAGAGAGGTGGGGGGCGGGGGGAAGGCAGGCTAACTAAATGAATGTGAATTAAAAATCGATTACTTTGCTTCCCCAGGGAAGGCATGCATGCCCCACTTCATCCCTGCGAGTGCAGAACCAGTCTTCAGCAGTGACACTTAGTGGCTGAAGTGTGATACGGTTCTGCTGTCCTTTGAACAGTGCAATCTCCCAGAGTTCCTGGACAATTCAGAACTGGGTGAACCTCAAAAGTGAAATGCTACACTTACTAAAAATACATGTAAATGGCATCTCAATTGAAAAATTAAAATTGATTTATTATTGTACCCTAAGCTGGGAAAACAGACTGCTCCATGTGTTCCAGTGTTCCATGTACAGTGTACACACGATTACACTCACTGGATTTTCATAACTGCGTTTTTTTTTTGTTTTTTTTTTTTTTTGAGGCAGAGTTTTGCTCTGTTGTCCAGGCTGGAGTGCAGTGGCGTGATCTTGGCTCATTGCAACCTCTGCCTCCCAGGCTCAATCAATTCTGCCTCAGCCTCTCGAGTAGCTGGGACTACTGGCAAGTAGCACCATGCCCTGCTAATTTTTCTATTTTTAGTAGAGATGGGTGTTCACCATATTGGCCAAGCTGGTCTCAAACTCCTGACCTCATGATTTGCCTGCCTTGGCCTCCTGAAGTGCTGGGATTACAGGCCTAAGCCACCATGCCCAGCCCATAACTTCTTCTTAATGACTTTGTTTCCTTTCTGTCCCTCTCTTGTCCATTTTTTTTCTCTATATATATATCAAGTTAATCTTCCTAAAATATCAACTTAGCCCCAAAAGTCTACAACAGCTTATTATTGCCAACAAAATAGAATCAGCTTCCTAGCCCTGTGATTAGATACTTTCCATAATCTGACTCCTAAATCCTGAAGGGTTGTAAAAAGAAATAAATATTTATATTTTTTCTCTTTTAATTTCCTCTTCAATTGTTTTTTCTGAAACCTCCATTTAAATTGAGTTGTGAATTACATACAATTAAGGGCACAAATCTTAAGTGTAAAGATCAGTAAATGTTTACATATGCATCCACCCAAGAAACCATTACTGAATCCAAGTTACACAACATTACCAATCCCCCAGAAAGCTCTCTCATTCCTCTTCCAGATTATACGCCCAAAGGTGACCACTATTCTAATCATAATCATCATAGATTGGTTTTTCCCATTTTGAATTTCATATGAATACAGTTATACAACATATACTCTTATATCTGGCTTCCTTTATTCAACACTATTCTTTCATTGAGCATAAGATATCACTATGTAGAGTTGTTCTTTTTCAATACTCATAGTACTCTATCTTATGTATATACCAGAATTTACTTATTCTTTTATTTATGAACAAATGGTTTCCTCTTTTGGGGCTACTATGAAAAAACTGCTGTAAGTATTTCTGTATGTGTGTGTGTACGTATGTGTGTGTGTACGCATGTGTGTGTGTGAGAGAGAGAAAGAGAGTGTGTGTGTGAGCATAAACACTCATTTCTGTTGGGTGTATTCCTAGAAGTAGAATTTCTGGTAGAGTGTATACATTTTTGGCTTCATAGAAACTACCAAATAGTTTCCAAAGGAGTTTAAGCAATTTTTACTCCAACTAGCAAGTAACATATGAGAATTCCATTTGTTCCACATCTTTGCCAACACTTGGTATTGTAAGTCCTTTAATTTTCACCATTCTGGTAGTGAAATGGGAAAGGTTTCCTTCTCCCCCTTGCAGGGCATATGAGAAGAGTGCTCACTTCTTCAGTGCTCTGCTGCTCAGGCCTCTACGGGAGCATACAGATGGGGAAGCTGTGGGGCTCCAACCCAATGGCAGTGTCTAGGGGTGAATGTTTACAGCTGAAGCCCCAGTGGGCATGTGTTACAGGGTGCCCTCTTAGTTTGTCATCTATAGGCAGCTTGTGTTAACCATCTCAATTAGACTCTCTACCTCCTCGCAAGGACAGAGGGCTTTCTGTATCCTGGGTTCCTGCCTTGGTGTACTGGAAGAATCAGATCACACAGGGGCTTGGAGAATGAGTGCAAAGTTTTATTGAGTGGAAGTAGCTCTTTGCCCATGGAGGAGCCAGGAGGGAGATGGTTTTCCCCTGGAGTTGGGCAGCTTGGTGGCCCTAGCTCTCCTCTGCCTGGGCCAAACTCCAACTCATCCCACTGGTCGATGGCCTGCCAGCCTGCAGGACTGCAGACATGCCAGTGTCTATGGTGTGCTCTTCTTCCAGTGTGCTCACATGATGTCCTCTCGCCATCCAGCTGCTTCTGTCTTCTTCTGCTGATGTGCTCCTCTTGACGTCTGGCCGCCTGTGTGTCTGTCTGCTAGGGTCTTAGGTTTTTATAGGCACAGGATGGGGGTGTGGTGGGCCAAACTGGTCTTGGAAAATGTAACATTTGGGCGCAAAAGCAGAAGTGCCTGTACTCACTAGGTCCATGGGGGTGGAGCCCTAGCCAGGGACCTGCCTTTCTCTACCCAGCACTTTCCTGCTCCCCTCCCATATCAGTAGGCATGTAGTAACATATCATTATGATTTTAATTTTCATTTTTCTGATGACTAATTGTATTACTTTTTCCTATGCTTATTAGCCATTTGATATCATTTTTTATGAAGTGCCTGTTCAAGTCTTTTGCGCATTTTTTAAAATTTGGCAACTTTCTTTTTTTATATAGAAGCTCTTTATATATTCTATATATAAGTTGTTTGCCAGACATTATACATATATTTTCAAATATATGTACACATATAAAAATACATGTGTGTGTGTATATATATATGGCATGTGTGTGTGTTGATAATGTAGATATGTAGATAGCAAATACCTTCTCTCAGTCTTTGGCTTGCTTTTTTATTCTCTTAATGGCTGGTTTTGATTAAGAGAAGGTCTTCATTTTAATGTAATTTAATTAATGTATATTTTATTTTATGTTTAGTGCTTTATTATATCTTGTTTTAAAACTCCCTTCCCCGAGATCATTACAATATGACAATATTTTCTTATTTTTTTCTTCTAGATGTTTGCATTTCACTTTCAGGTTTATAATCCATTCTCAATTAATTGCTTATGTATGGTGAGTTGGTGAGATCTCAGTTCCCACTTTTGAATTCTTCTCCTCCAGGTAGACTGATAAACTAATTGCCTTCTCCTAACTCCACCTTAAAAAAAAAAAATGTTGAATAATTCTGCCTTTCTACTCCTGCCTAGAATTCTGTAGTCTTCTATATCTGAATTCTAAACTCAGGTCCCAGCTGTGCTGTGTTCTCCTGAGCCTAAAGTGCACTTAGCCTATACTGCTTTTTGCTAGTAACTATTTTTATAACTATTTTATACACTTAGCCTATACTGCTTTATGCTAGTATTACCTTGTTTTCAGGTAGCCTCATACTTCTTGAAGGTAGGAATTGCTCATAAAGGTTAACCAATGCTCTGCACATCATGAGAGTTCCATAACTATGAGATGCCAGCTGACTGACATGTGTACTTAACTCATAGGCCATCAGGTGAACCTGCCCAGGACTATCTGCTGTACAGCCATTTCTGTGAGTAGTGCTGCTGTTATGGTCACAGATGTGTCAAAGAGAGTGGGACAATTTTTAATTTCATTAAAGTGGTATTGTCAGGCTTTTCAAGGGGTATTTTCCAGGTTTATTTCTATTGTCCTGCTAATAGTCACTACCTTCTTTTCACTATCACGTTTTTGCTTATTTGTTAACATTCCTCAGTTTTCATTTATGGCTCAATCCGTCTGTTTTGCTTTATTTTATTTTAATTACTATATAATGTACTGGTAACTTTCTGATGTAGTTCCTTAAAAAAAAAATAGAATTAAAAGGAAGGAAAAGACTCAAACAGATTCAAAGCCTTCTCCACACTCCCTTTCCCACTCTGAAGGGAGAGAAAAAAATCGTTGGGTCTAAATTTGTCATGTCTTCTTTAACAGCTACCCTGTGTCTGTCATTTAGATCTGTTGATTTCCAAATATGTCAGTGTACCTGTTCAAAATTAATTTTTTCTGCTTTGTGACTTTAACAGAGGTGTCAGTATTTTTTTTCTAAGTTTCTTGTTTTTTTCCCCCCCCTGCGGCTGATTTTTAAAGAATTTAAAAACAGTATTGCTTCATGTGTTCTGATCTGTATTAGTGGCCTTGCTTGCTTTGCTCCCTGTACGAGGCACAAATGCCTCTCCTTTCACGTAGCTACTTTATTCAGCTTTTCCATTCTGGTTTTTGTCATAATTATCATTTCCTCTTAAAAAAAAAAAAAAAAAGAATAGATATTATGAAAAATTTCTCTAGGGTTCCCTCCCAATTTCCTCACTGCCATTACAGAGCCTTCCTCCCATCAGTCTCGACGGGCGCACTGGATATTCTAACTCTTTGCGTCCCTCTTTTCTCAGAGCAATTGTAATCTGCTTTAATTATGGTGGATATTCCAGCAGCCTGCCCTCCTCCTGGGCTTTCGTATTCCCTCCTTCAATACCATACTCACTCGATTTTTTTTTAATTCCCCCAAATTAGCTCTCTTGAATTCTAATGCCCTGATAGGACTGCTTCTGTTCTGGTTATGAACTCGATCCCACCAGGTTTCAGAGACGCCGACGAAGGCATCGCGTTGTGCATTTCTGCATCCCTGGGAATGCTCCCCTTCATTTCTCAGGCTCCTCTCGGGCCGCCAGCACCCCGCTCTCTTTCTGTTTAAATCCCCATGGCAGACCCTTCCCCCAGAAAAGGGGGAAGACGTGTTTTCCACACCCGACACAGGCCATGACGTTTTAACCCTTGCCTTTTTAAAAATCTCTCCGGTGAAAGAGAGTTTTTAAGATGACTATTTATCTTTAAATATAACCTTTCAACATTCTTCCTCCACACACTGGCTTCTACTCAGCTCCGCAGCGGCATGCAGATCCCGGGCAGCTGACCCGAAGCCTCAGTCGGCTCCTGCGCTGCCTGTTGGCATTCACACCTCGCCGTGCGCAGGGCGCCCAGTGGCATCTGTTTCTCCAGCTAACCCTGCCTTCTCCATCAGCGTTTGTGCACACATACCACACATCAGTGACCTGAGGTACCTCTCTTTCCCACAAAAATATTGTGCTTAATCATCTCAGCATAACAAAACAAAGAAATAGTCATCCTCATTTGTTTGAGGGTAAGGTTTCAGAGACTCGGCGTTTGTCCCTGAGAGCACGGGTTTAGGGCACCTGCCCTCAGGTGGAGGGGATACACCCAGTTACTCTCGGGTCCATGGGAAACCGACATTTGGCTCCCAGACCCCACCTTCATCCAGTAATCACTCTGCTCTCATTATTCCTCACTCAGTTGGAACGGATTCAACTGCAGTTAAAGAAAACACAATTTCAACTGATTTAAACAATAACGAGGGATATAAGGCCTTCTGCAGGTGAGAAATCCAGAAATACCAAATGAGGTTTGATCCAGCCACCCAACCAAGTATCTAGTTCTTTCTTTTCTTTTTTTATTTATTTATTTTTTTGAGACGGACTCACTCTGTCACCAGAGTGAAATGCAGTGGTGTGATCTCGACTCACTGCAACCTCCACCGCCCAGGTTCAAGCGATTCTCCCGCCTCAGCCTCCTGAGTAGCTGGGACTACAGGCACGTGCCACCACGCCCGGCTAATTTTTGTATTTGTAGTAGAGATGGGCTTTCACCATGTTGGCCAGGATGGTCTCGATCTCTTGACCTCGTGGCTGCCCTGGCTTCTGCCAGGAAGCAGCTTGGGTGCTTAGGCAAGTGACTTAAAATCTTTCTGCTCTTATTTTTCTAAGGCTGAATGTTATTTGAGACAAGTCCAGATGACTGAAAGTTGTCCAATTGTGGGCCCCATTTTAGTCAGAATTTTTTTTTTTAATAACTTCTGGCCAGACGAAGTGGTTTACGCTTATAATCCCAATGCTTTGGGAAACTGAGGCAGGATAATCGCTTGAGGCTAGGAATTTGAGACAAGCTTGGGCAACATAGCAAGACCCTATCTTTCCAAAAAATAAAATAATGATCAGGGTATGGCGGCACCAGCCTGTAGTCCTAGCTGTTAGGAAAGCTGAAGAAGGAGGATCGCTTGACCCAAGGAGTTCAAGGTTACGGTAAGCTATGATCATCCAGGCTGGGCAACAGAGCAAGACCCTGTCTCTAAAATAAATAAAGTTGAAACTTAAAAATACTTCTAAATGGGGTGTGTTGGCTCACGCCTGTAATCCCAACACTGGGAGGCCTTGGCGGGTGGATCACATAAGCTGGGAAGTTCAAGACCAGCCTGGGCAACAAGGATGAAACCCTGTCTCTGCAAAAAAAAATTACAAAATCAGCTGGGCACGGTTGCACACACCTGTAGTCTCAGCGATTCGGGAGGACGAGGCCCGAGGAAAGCTTCAGGCCGGGAAGCAGAGGTCGCAGTGAGCCGAGATGGTGCCTCTACACTTCAGTGTGGGTGACAGAGTCAGACCCGTTTCAAAAACAAAAACTTCTACGTTACAAAAAGATAAAAGAAAGATTTCTAAATATTTCGATCATATTCAAACACTATACACAACAATGGAGGTGAATGTTTCTCTGCTATAGTGAGCAAACACTTTTTGAGAGAATACATTCATTTAAATGCATAGTATTCAAGGGGTTAAGAAGCAGAGCCTGGCCTGTCTGACTTTGCCTTGGATTGTTAGGGGGTTTTTTTGGTTTAATGATCTCAGCTCACTGCAACCTCCACCTCCCAGGTTCAAGCGATTCTCCCGCCTCAGCCTCCTGAGTAGCTGGGACTACAGGCATGAGCCACTACGCCCCGCTAATTTTTGTATTTTTAGTAGAGATCGGGTTTTTCCATGTTGGTCAGGCTGGTTTTGTTTTCCTCAGTGATCCTTGTTCTGAGGATTGTTAGTATTTTAAGTCCAGTTACGGGAGATGGATCCCCAGGGGTCCCTGCCAAATAAGAATGGGCGAGCTCAGGTGAGAAGCAGGGTGGAAGAGCTGAGCTGCCCTGAGTGTCTGCTGCTCTTTCCTCCCTAAAATTACTGCTGGGAAAATAGGTACCATGTGTAACCCAGGGGAGTCTATAAATTAGCAACCCAGGCCAGGTGCGGTGGCTTATGCCTGTAATCCCAGCACTTGGGAGGTGGGAGGGTCACGAGGTCAAGAGATCGAGACCATCCTGGACAACATGGTGAAACCCCCTCTCTACTAAAAAATACAAAAATTAGCTGGGCATGGTGGCGCACACCTGTAGTTCCAGCTACTTGGGAGGCTGAGGTAGGAGAATTGCTTGAACCTGGGAGGCGGAGGTTGCCGTGAGCCGAGATTGTGCCACTGCACTCCAGCCTGGTGCCTGGCGACAGAGCGAGACTGTCTCAAAATTAAAAATAGCAACCCACTCTTCCTTTCCTTCTTCCTTCCTCCCTCCCGCCCTCCTTTGCTTCTTTCCTTCCCTCCCTCCCTTTTTTCCCTCCCTCCCTCCCTTTCTTCCTTCTTTAACTGGCAAAGAGTTAAACTTTTTATTTCTATGTCTTACCTCAAATGTTTTGAATCTAGGCAGAAAATACGACAATCCAAGGTCGATATTAAGCTGAACTGGGCCATTGAAGACGTTTTCTAGACTCAACTGAGGTTCAGGGAAGTGAAGCAACTTGCCTGGGCCACTCCAGTAGAAACCGAGCTCTCTAAACTCCTTCCTTCGGATCCCGGTCCTGTCCAAGGAGCAGCACCTGTGAGTTCTCATTAACATCATGATATCTGTCGAAACTGAAGACATAGATGACAGAAAAAAAAAAATTGACCAGCACTTAGCACATAGTTTCTCTAGGAATGACATTAGTTTTTCTGAATGTTTCTCAAAATTAAAAGTGTCACCTGTGTCTCACTGCTTTTTTTTTCCAGTTTGGTATCCATATTTGACTGTAAAATTGACAAGAAGCTTTGTATATTTGCCCAGCAAACAGAAAGAAACCAGGGAAATGGTTTCTTTGGTTTTGTGACTTCTCTGAAATCTCTTGTTGGAAAGCATGATTGCCAACATTTGCTCCTCCCCAAAAGCTTATTATGGAGTTTTCCTATCTGGGGCTCTAAAGGACACAATAAAGGTAACTAATGGTTTTAAGAAATTACCTACATTTTCTGCATGTATTATAAGCCATTCACAATCACTTTTTAATGTCAACCTGAAGAAAGCTCACATTCTCCTGCTTCTTTCAAATGTATACAAATAAGAAAGATTTCCATTGGCTTCTCATCTTGTTTCCTAAGGCATACTGGCCAAAAGCCTGCCACCCTCTTTTCTATCTTGAAACTAAAAATAAAAGATATTTTCTTCATGGTTTGTTAAACATGAGACTGGGTTGACTAATAAATATTTCTTCTAACTATATTGCAATTTATTATTCAAAGTGCAATGTGTACAATTTTCATGCGTCACAAGACCAGTTGTGATTTCCCTGTTGCTAACGATCACTAGCAAATTCTTTGTCAGAGAGTCTAGTTTCCAAAGAGTTAAGTGTGTCTTGGACGTTTTTGAAGAATTTTGGGCAAAATCTTGTAACAGAGGTTTTGTCAATACAAAACTTCCTGATTAAAAAAAAAAAAAACATCAAAGACTTCTGCAAAAATAATCTGGTAGCATTCCTAGGGCTTGTCTTGAAAGGAGTGGTTAGTCATGTGATCTTGCTGCCAATTAACCTTGGCTCTAAGGTCAGAGGTCAGAGCTATTCCTATACCTTAGTCCTCCAGGTGTAGGTTAGGGGGAAAAGGTGGCAATTTGGAGGACAATTTACAAGCCAGACATAATCATCTGAAATGTTGATTCTGTGTCATCCTAAGAATTTATGGCATCCGGAAGGAAGGCAAATACATTGTGCTAATTCAACCAGTTATAGCTTCCTTCCCTGAAAACGTCTATAGAAGTTGTAAATCTCAGCTTTCTGCAAAACTAATGAGATGGTGTCACTGAGTAGGAGGAATAACCTGAGGTCCCTACACGCAGGAGGTAGCATTAAAAGGGGCTTCTGAGAGTTTCCCCTAGAAACAGAAGAATTAACCAGGAAGCTAGAACCAACCCCATGGTAAAGGAGATCATCCTTCATCAGTGGAGGTGATGAAAAGTTGGTTGATTTTCACACTACTGGTCTGTCTAATAATCGTGTCTTGAACCAGGAACAGCTTTTTTGGTCTTCTTTGATTTTTATTAATTTATTCACTCAGTAAACAATTATTGATCTTCTGAACACTGTATTAGGCTCTAGAAAAACAAAAATGAGTACTACACATATGAAGAAGTTGGTAGGTTAGTAAATAAAGGAGCCATGAAAACAAATGAAACCAAGGCAATGAGACAAGTGCTATAAAAGAGAAGTAATAGCCATGTGACCAGTGGCAAGATTTACAAAATGGCTAATTGAGGTTCAGAACTGAAACTATGGCCATGAATCTAAATGATGTCATGGACCCCAAAAGTGATTGAACTACAGATCATGATGTCATGCCTACAATAATTAACTGATGGTAGAGGAAACAGTTTAGGTGGTAAAAGAAAAGTCTCCAGACATGCTTCTCTGGCCTAGGCCATGCTTTTCAAGGTTGCCTCGACTGTAGTTCAACTACGTTGTTAAAACCACTTGACTAGATGTAAGTTACTTATTTTACATTAATATTGAACCCCTGGGCTTCCTTGTACATGATCTTAATTAATTAATTTCTCTTTCACTAAGCAATAGATGATAGAGAATGACTTCAGGATAAGTGTAGAATGGATCAATTATAAACTATCCATTTGGGATGCCAAGTTATTCAGTCTCAGGGTCCTGAAGCCACCTCACTCCCCTGCTCGTATCAACATATACAACTCCTAGGACAGCTATGTTCCTTCTAGACTCAAGCTCATTCCTACAGAAAGTTTAACTGCCAGTTTGATCGGCAGCAGGAGCGGACAGCGGACCCCAGAGAGCCCTCAGCAGCCCCTCCACCGCCGCCAGCCTGGCTACCATCTCATCCCCTGAAGCCGGCCCCATCACCATCACCGCAGCCACCCGCCGCGCCCCCGCGCCCCCCGCACCCATCTCCCCGCCACCCTCACCCTCAGCAGCACCGACACCAAGTCTGGCACTTCCAGCAGCACGCAGGGAGCGGGGGCGGGTGCTCACATTGGCGGCGCCTGCCGGTGGGGACAAAAACGTCATCACAACGAAGGTTTTGGGAACGGTGAAATGGTTCAATATAAGGAACAGATATGGGTTCATCAACAGGAATGACACCAAAGAAGATGTGGAAGAAGAACCCCAGGAAGGACCCACGCAGTGTAGGAGACGGAGAGACGGCGGAGTCTGATGTTGTTGAGGGAGAAAAGGGTGCGGAGGCAGCAAATGTCGCAGTCCTGGTGGCGTTGCAGTTCCAGGCAGTCAATACGCCGCAGACCGTAAGCATTATTTATCCACGTGTTATCCACGTGGCAGGGGTCCTCCACGCAATTACCAGCAAAATCACCAGGATAGTGAGAGCGGGGAAAAGAACGAGGGGTCAGACAGTGCTCCCGAAGGCCAGGCGCAACAACGCCGGCCACACCTACCGCAGGTGATTCCCACCTTACTAGGTGCGGAGACCCTATGGGCCACCACATTCCAACCCTCCGGGGCAGGGAGAAGTGCTGGAGGGCGCTGACGGCCAGGGTGCAGGAGAACAAAGTAGACCCGCGAGGCGGCATGTGTATCGGGGATACGGACCGTGATTCCGCAGGGGCCCTCCGTGCCAAAGGCAGCCCAGAGAGGACAGCGATGAACAGGAACAAGGCAGAGATGAGACCCCGGGTCAGCAGCCACCTCAACGCGGGTGCCGCCGCAACTTCAGTTACCAACGCAGACGCCCAGAAAACTCTGAACCACAGGATGGCAAAGAGACACACGCAGCCGATCCGCCGGCTGAGAACCAGCTTGGAGCTCGTCCGCTCCCGAGGCCGAGTAAACGCCGGCCATCCAACAAGAAGAAATAAGAAATTGCAGCAATAAGAAATGAACAAACGTTGGAGCTGAAGACCTTAAGGGCTTGCTTTTTGCCCGTTGACCAGATAAGTGGAACTATCTGCATTATCTATGCAGCATGGGGTTTTTGTTATTTTCACCTAGAGACGTCTCTTTTTGGTAATAACAAACACGTGTTTTGAAAAAGCCTGTTTTTTCTCAAGACGCCTTTAAAGGTTTTTAAATTGTTTCATATCTGGTCAAGTTGAGATTTTTAAGAACTTCATTTTTAATTTGTAATAAAAGTTTAAAACTTGATTTTTTCAAAAAATTCAACAAGCTGCAAGCACCTGTTAATAAAGGTCTTAAATAATTAAAAAGAAAGAAAGAAAGAAAGTTTAACTGCTGAGAAAAATCACTACAGTATTTTCGTACAGGTAAAAGCAGGTAGAAATTACTATTAGGGATAATATTGAAGTGTAAAAGTTGCTGTGGGTGAAATGGGAGTGGGTTGTAAAAGTGTATTAGCTGCCATTACCTTGACGAAGATAACAGAGTTCCTGGCACAGAGAAGAACCTAAACAAATATTATGAATGAAAACAACAAACGTCCACAGGGGCTAAGGTGGAGTGAAAGAGCTGCCTTTTTTGATTACTTATGTTTTACCTGGAAAGCTAAAAGGGAAACTGCAAGAGTGCTTTGCATGCGTTATCTCATTTAATATTGCCTATTTTGTACAGATGAGGAAACCAATGTTGAAAGAAGTCGCAAACTTTCTAGATTTCCTCAAGCAACACAGCTGGTAGATACCATGGCAAGAATTCAGATTCCAGCCTGAATTGATCTTTTTCCTTGTATTATGCTAATACCTCATGATTTATATGTGTCCTGTAGATAAAATGACATTACATTTGAGCCGCCTTTTCTGTTTGATATTAATGCATGAAGAATGAAAAGGCATACATGAGGGAGGGGATATTGGTGTGGGAAGAAGAAAGAAGGCCTCATTCTAGATAATTGTGGCAAATAACTAGTTCTTCCCTACATCACCCACCATAAGTAAAACGCCTCCATTCTCTAAGGAGAAGTTCCCTGAGGGTCACACTACACTTTCCACATTCTCAGGTTTTGGTAGGAAGAAATCAGCAGAGTGGACATTGATTGATTGCTCGTTGGTGAAAGCTATGCTGTTTAAATTGCTCCCAACTTGTCCATAACTCTTAAGGAAAATGTTGAGAAATTTAAGATGTTCTGGAAGTATATGGATTATATCAATATTAGGGACTAGAGAACAGACACAACACGGAGCTAGAGACCCCCTTTGCACACCTTTTCTGGGTTGGTCATGACCTTACCTTTGTCTTTTGAGTTTTCCTGTGGTATTTATGTTTCCTACAGAGTAGTCCCTCCGTTCCTCCTTAATCAGTGGAAGTCAGTGTGATGGGAGAAGCCCAAATCAAGGGTAATACTAAAAATACTTATCAACCAATATACATTGGTTCCAATTAGAATGGATCACAGATATGAAAATCCAGTACCACTGTACCAGGCATGCCTACTGAATATCAGCTTTTCCTGAACTTAGATTCAGATCAGTGTTTCTCTCATTTCTATAGAATGAAGATTAATCATGATGTAATAAGACACACACACACACACACACACACACACACACACACACGTGCACGCACACTCATCAGTCTGAACAAACACCTGAATTTTGTCCTTCAAATGAGGCAATCACCTCAGGAGGATAATACATTTATTTAATGTGCTGTCGTTCCTCAAAACACTTTTAAAACTCCTCTTGGAATTGCCTTCGGGGTCAGTTTATGAACGACAAAAGATAATTTGTCTCTCTTTTTTATAGTCACACCTCACTTTTGGCAAATTTATAATACCTAACCTTCATTATCCTTAATCAGAAATGTCTCTAAATAACTTCAAGCTATTTCCAAAAATCAACCCTACTGTCAAAAGACAAAGATTTTTTTCCTAATTAAATATATGCAAACAAATATAATACAGGCTAGGGAAAAAACTCAAATAGTAAAATTATACTTTTTATGTAAAATGTGGTTGCTTTTTAAATGGACATATACCTGTATAGCAAAAGGTGATAAGGTGCATTGTTTTATTGCTCAACCTTTGATTTGGTGTGCCTCATCAATGCTCCTATCCACAGGGAATGTCCTGCCCGCTGGATGCTTGATAGAGTTTAAATGTTTGTGTTCTTCCAAAATTCATGCTGAAACTAAATCCCAACACAGTAGTACTGAGAGGCGCAACCTTTAGGAGGTGATTAGGTCATGAAGGCTCCGCCCTCATGAATGGATTACTGCCTTATAAAAGGGCTGGAGGGGGCTAGCTAGGCCTTTTTGCCCTTCTGCCCTTCAGCCGTTTGATGACATAGTGTTTGTCCCCTCCAGAGGATGCTACAGCAAGGTGCCATCTTGAAAGCAGAGAGCAACCACTGAATCTGCTGGCACCAGGACTAGACTTCCAGCCTCCAGAACTGTGAGAAATAAATTCCTGCTCTTTATAAATTACCAGTCTCAGGTATTTTTATAGCAGCACTAAGGGACTAAAACACTCATCCAGGCTGCCATGCTTTGAATCATGTGGCTGGACTCCCCTATACCCCACCCCTCTTTTAAAGATTATGAGAACAGGAGTGGATGACTAATTCAAGACAACCAGTCCTCAAGCTGGCCAATACATGTGGCCTGGTCAAAAAGATCAACTGGACCTATCAGAATCTCAGTTTTGAGAACTGAATTAAGAGATAAAATAACTTTCCATCCCTCTGTTGGACTTTCTATTTAAGTCCAACAGAGCTTAAGGGAAAAAAATAATTTTCCATCCCTATGAGCGCTTAAACTGAAAAGTCACAGTTTGGTAAGTTGAAGTGGGATGTGAGCAAAGAGAGGCCATCATTGCCAAGTATAAATTGAAGTTATAAAGGAATGGAAATTATTATAAACAGGAGAAACAGGCCAGTGGAGACAAGGAAGTGGAGCCGATGGCTGAGGAAAAGCAGAGATGCTTGGGGAAACCACAGTGAACACTCCTAGTCTGCCTCCCCTACATTAGTTCTCTCCTCAGAAACTCCAATTTTTGTTTGGGCAGCCATGTGATTTTGAGTATGTGATTCCACGCATGCCACCGTGTTTCACCAGGGCAAAACAATGACCCAGGCTAAACCAACAAACTCAGGTGTCCACTGGCCACAGGATTGGCTCAAGGTTGTTAATGTTATTCAAGCAATCATAATGCATATCAACACTACTGTCAGGTATGCTAGAAAAGATTCTTTCTCTCTCTCTCTTCCCTGATCACATAGAAAAGTGTATTTCTGAGAGCTACTGGTAACCGTTTCGGCATCACAAAATTAGCTAACCTTAGAATGAAGCTGGTATCATGGAAGGACTAGCAGAGACACCGAAAAAAAGAAACTAGGTCTTTGTATTTTGGACCTGCTGGATCAAGGCAAACTGTAGATTTGCCTCTAATTTTTTTCTTTTTTCTTTTAAATTGAACCTCTCAGTCTGCTTTATTGTTTAAGCCAGTTTTATTGGCTTTTTCTTACTTGCAAACAAATGCACACTGACCCAGCAGAGGACAAAAGCCTGTCTCCAGAGACTCCTCAATTTCTATAATTCCAATTTAAGTTCCAGTTTGCTTAGCACCCCAAATAAAACCACTTTATAAAGGTAACCTAAGTGAATTTCTGCTTGTTTAACCCCAGGAGCCAATCTACATGAATAAATTGATTGTGATTTGATAAATCATTGATTGAAAAATGATTGTTTTTATCAATAATGATTGATAAATCATTATTAAAAACATTACTTTTATGTTTTCTAGATGGACTCTGTTCTGATATTCAAATATCTTACATTTCTCATTTTAATCTGAAATCCAAATCATCAAAATGTCTTTTATTTTAATTATTAGCTAATTTCTTTATTACTTAAAATGTAATGTCCTACGGAAAATGATTTTTGAGATTTTAAAACTGTAGGTTCCCAATAAATTTATTCATTAAATTCTAAAAACATTTTTGAAAATAAAATTATATAATATAAAATAATTCAAGGATCTAAATTCAAAAGTGAAATTGACCCCTCAGACTTTCCATACCCACTTCCCAGGCATCATTGTAAAGGCAAGCTTATGTCCTTCTAGGCTTTTGTCAATACACATGCACATATTTCAAACTAACAATGGAAACAAACTACGTGCTGTTCTTTAAGTTACTTTTCTTTCTTTATTCATCAGCATATTGTGTGCATCTTCCTACATCATTCTCATTCATTTTTATAGCTGCCTTATATGCCATGGCTGCACCATAATATATTTTAACTATTCTCCTGTTGATAAAATTTGCCTTCATTTTTTATAATACCAATAATGTTATAATGAGCATTCTTTTATACATTTTCTTATATGCTGGTACAGATACGTTTGCAAAATAGTTTTTAGAGAGTGAAATGTTGGTTCAAACTAGATACTTATTTTCAATTTTGATGGATTACGCCTAATTGCACTCCAAAAAATTGTACCAATTTACACTACACTCTCACCAAAGGATATGAGAGTGTCCACTTTTGTTGCTCTCTTATCAACACCAATATCATCCAGGTCTCTTTTTCTTTTTTTTAATGGAGTCTTCTCTGTCACCCAGGCTGGAGTGCAGTGGCATGATCTCGGATCACTGCAACCTGCACCGCCCGGATTCAATTAATTCTCCTGCCTCAGCCTCCCAAGTAGCTGAAACTACAGGCATGCACCACCATGCCTAGCTAATTTTTGTATTTTTAGTAGAGACGAGGTTTCACCATGTTGGCCAGGATGGTCTCTATCTCTTGACCTCATGATCTGCCCACCTCAGTCTCCCAAAGTGCTGGTGTTACAGGCGTGAGCCACCATTCCTGGCCTATCCAGGTACTCTTTTGTTTGTCACCATTAGATCTCAATCTTAAGCTGTATTAGTAAGAGTAACATCTTGAAGTGCAGGAAGATTCCCATAACAAATATAGTACTAACCAAATAATTTTTTCAGTGAAGTAGGAGCCATGTAATTGTTATTTTTAGAAATCCTGGACAAGACTTTTAATAAAAAGTCAGTTCTGAATACTTAACAATGCCATGATAAAAATTAGATAATGTTAAAATAAGATGTGGCTTTATAACAGACATTTGTCATTCCCTCTATAGACTGATGAGGCCTGGACTCTACTATCAGTCCAAAACCAAAGGGAATATAGTCCTGAAAGGTCTAGGCAAGGCAAGTAGGTGAGATAAAGAAATAAAAAACACCCAAATCAAAAAAGAAGAAGTTAAATTGTCTCTTTGCAAATGACACAATCTTACATATAAAAAAACCCTAAAGACCTCACCAAAAAATTGTTAAAACTAGTAAGAGAATTCAATAAAACTTCAGGATACAAAATCAGCATACAGAAATCACTGGTGTTTCTATATGCTAACGAACTATCTGAAAAACAAATCAATAAAACAATCCCATTTACAAATCATCTGAAAGACAAAAAATACTTAGGAATAATTTAAACCATGGAGGTAAAAGACCTGTACACTGAAAACTATGAAACATTGACCAAAGAAATTGAGGAAGATACAAATCAGTCGAAGGATAGCCCTATGTTCATGGATCAGAAGAATTAATATTGTTAAAATGTCTATATTGCCCAAAGTGATCTATAGATTTAATGCAATCCCTATCAAAAATCCAAAGTTGTTTTTCGTAGAAATGGAAAAAACAGTTGTAAAATTCATATGGAATCATAAAAGACTCCAAATAGTCAAAGTAATCCTGAGCAAAAGGAACAAAGCAGGAGGCATCACACTATCTGATTTTAAAATCTACTGCAAGGCAATAGTAATCAAAACAGCATGGTACTAACATAAAAATTAACAGCTAGACCAATGGAACAGAATAGAAGTCCATGAATAAATTCACACATTTATGGTAAATGAATTTTTGGCAAGGTGACCAAGAACACACAGTGGTGAAAGGACAGTCTCTTCATTAAATGGTGCTGTGGGAAAACTGGATGTCCACATGTACAAAAATAAAACGAAATTATTATCTCACACTGTACAGAACATCAACTCAAAATGGATGAAAGTCTTAAATACAAGACTGGAAACTGTAAAACTACTAAAAGAAAACACGGGAGAAAAGCTCCATGCTGTTAGTCTGGGCAACACTTTTGGCTATGACCCTAAAAGCATAGGCAACAAAAACAAAAACAGAGAAATGGGGTTGCATCAAACTAAAAATATTTTCACAGCAAAGGAAATAATCAATAGAGTGAAAAGACAGCCTACAGAATAGGATAAAACATTTGCAAACCATATATCTGATAAAGAGTTAATATTCAAAACATAAGGAACTCAATAGCAAGAAAGCAAATAATCCAATTTAAAAAATGGGCAATGAATTAAAAAATGCCCTGAAATGACATTTCTCAAAAGAAGACATACATAGCCAATAGCTATATTTTGAAATGCTATACTCAACATCACTAATCATTAGGGTAATGCAAATTAAAGCTACAATGAGATACTACCTCACACCTGTTAGAATGGCTATTACTAAAAACACAAATGATAAGTGTTGGCAAGGATGTGGAGAAAAAACCCCTGCGTGCTGCTGGTGGGAATGTAAATTAGCATAATCATTTGAAAAACAGTATGAAAGTTTCTCAAAAAATTAAAAGGAATTTTTTTTAGATCTATTGCACAGCATGATGAATATATTTAATAATAGAGTATCGTGATTTGGAGGGGGAGATGGCCAAAAGGAAGCTACTCTGGAGTGGAGCTACCACCAAGTAAGACAGAACCAGAGCGATACCCATGTCTCCGAGCGAGGTGTAGGTTTTGTTTTAAAGGAACTGGTTGAACAGCAGCATTAATCCTAAAAAAAGGCAGTGAAAGCAGCCCAAAGGCATCCAGCCGAGGCAAGGTGGGGCATTGCCCTACCTGGAAACTGTATCAGGCATGGAGGATCGGAGGGCATCACCTCCTCAGTTCTCTGAATCGGATACAGCAATTCACTCCAAGACTTCAGCAACACACAAACTAGGAAAACGCCACCTTTCTGAGAACCACCCAGAGTCGCAGACCTGGGCAACAGACAGCTCAGACCAGCAGCCCCAGCCAGACCAGTGCCTTGTTAGAGCAGACCAGGGTGGAGATTTGGACTAATACTGAGAAAGCTTGCGAAAAGGAACTGCCCATCCCACAGAAGGGAGAGTTGAAAGCAGAGGGGAGGATATGACCAGACAGGCCCATCCCCCACAAGATCCAGCAACTGGAATCCCTCTCCTGGGAGAGTTTCACAGTTAACACATCCTCCAGCGGGGAACAGCGGGCTCAGCAGAGGGAAGGAGCCCGCCATTGGGAAGGCGAGGCTAACCCCACCAGTACGGAAACCAGGCGAAGAATAAACAGCAGACTGGCTGAGACCGAGGCGGCCCAGCAGCACCTCCACAGGCAGACAACAGACAGACTGTCTCAAGTGGCACGGTGACACCTGTGTTTAAAAAAAATGCCTCATACAGGAGAAATAACCCTAACTTTAACAGAAAGGAGGTCCACTCAGAGAAGATGGGAAGAAACCAGTGCAAAAACGATGAAAACATCAAAGTCCAGAATGCCTCTCCTCCCCTGAGAGATCACAAGGACTCACCAGCATGGCAACAAAACAGGTCAGAAAAACATTTTGACGAGCTGACAGAAGCAGGCTTCAGAAGACGGGTAATAACAAACTTTTCTGCACTAAAAACATGTTTTAACCCAATGCAAAGAAACTAAGAAGCTTGGAAAAAGATTAGGTGAAATGCTAACTAGAATAACCAGCCTAGAGAAGAACATAGACAACTTGATGGAGCTGAAAAACACAGCATGAGAACTTCGTGACACATACACAAGTTTCAGTAGCCGAACTGATCAAGCAGAAGAAATCAAACATTCTCTGATATCAGAGATCAAAGATCAACTCAATGAAATAAAAAGAGAAGGCAAGAAAAGAGGAAAAACAGTGAAAAGAAATGAACAAAACTTCCAAGAAATATGGGATTATGTGAAAAGACCTAATCTACATTAGATAGGTGTATCTGAAGAGGATGGGGAAAATGAATCCAAGCTGGAAAACACTCTTCAAAATATTATCCAGTACAAAGAACACTACAGAGATATTCCTCAAGAAGAGCAACCCCAAGGCACATGAATTGTCAGATTCACCAGCGTTGAAATGAAGGAAAAAATGCTAAGGGCAGCCAGAGAGAAAGTTCGGGTCACCCACAAAGGAAAGCCCAGTGGACTCTCGGTGGATCTCTCAGAAACTATACAAGCCAGAAGAGAGTGGGGACGAATGTTCAACATGCTTAAAGAAAAGAACTTTCAACCCAGAATCTCATATCCAGCCAAACTAAGCTTCTTAAGTGACAGAGAAACAAAATCCTTTACAGACAAGCAATTACTGAGAAATTTTGTTGCCATAGACCTGCCCTACAAGAGCTCCTGAAGGAAGCACTAAACACAGAAAAAACATCCAATACCAGCCACTGCAAAAACCAATCAAATGATGCAATGAGGAAACTGTGTCAACCAATGGGTAAAACAAACAACCAGTAACAGAATGGCGGGATCAAATTCACATAAAACAATATTAATATTAAATGTAAATGGCCTAAATGCCCCAGTCAAAGACACAGACTGGCAAACTGGGTAAAAAGTCAAAATCCATTGGTGTGCTGTATTCAGGAGACCCATCTCACACACAAAGACACATATAGACTCAAAATAAAGGGATGGAAGGAGATCTACCAAGCAAATGGAGAGCAAAAAAAAGCAGGGGTTGCAATTTTAGTCTCCGATAAAATAGACTTTAAACCAACAAAGATCAGAAGGACAAATGACACTACATAATGGTGAAAGGATCAATATAGCAAGAGCTAATATATACGGACCCAATACAGGAGTGTACAGATACATAAAGCAAGTTCTTGATGACCTACAAAGAGATTTAGACTCCTGCAAAATAATAGTGGGAGACTTTAACACTCCACTGTCAACATTAGACAAATCAATTACACAGAAAATCAACAAGGGTATACAGGACTTGAATGCAGAACTGGAACAAGCGGACCTAATAGACATCTATAGAACTCTCCACCCCACAGCCACAGAATTTACATTCTTCTCAGCACAACATCACATTCACTCTAAAATTGACCATATAATTGGAAGTAAATCACTCCTAAGCAAATGCAAAAAAGCAGAAATCATAACAGTCTCTCAGACCACAGTGCAATCAAATTAGATCTCAGGATTAAGAAACTAACTCAAAACTGCACAACTTCATGAAAACTGAACAACTGGCTCCAGAATGTTGTCTGGATAGACAATGAAATGAAGGCAGAAATAAAGATGTTCTTTGAAACCAACAAGAATGAGGACACGACATACCAGAATCTCTGGGACACATGTAAAGCAGTTTCTAGAGGGAAATTTATAGCAATAATGCCCACATGAGAAATGAGGAAAGATATAAAATCAACACCCTATCATCAAAATTGAAAGAGCTAATGGAGCAAGACCAAAAAAAAAAAAAAAAACCTCAAAGGTTAACAGAAGACAAGAAATAACTAAGCTGAGAGCAGAAAGGAAGGAGATGGAGACAGAAAAACACTCTTCAAAAAATCAATAAATCCAGGAGCTGGTTTTTCAAAAAGACCAACAAAATAGACTGCTAGCCAGATTAACAAAAAAGAAAAGAGAGAAGAATCAAATAGATGTAATAAAAAAGATAAAGGGAATATCACCACCAATCCCACAGAGATACAAACTACCATCAGAGATTACTACAAACAACTCTATACACATAAACCAGTAAACCTGGAAGAAATGGATAAATTCATGGACACCTGTACCCTCCCAAGACTAAACCAGGAAGAAGTGGAAATCCTGAATAGACCAAGAACAAGGGCTAAAGTTGAGGCAATAATTAATAGCCTACCAACCAAAAAATGTCCAGGTCCAGATGGGTTCAGAGCTGAAATCTACCAGACATACAAATAGGAGCTGGTACCAATCATTCTGAAACTATTCCAAACAGTGCAAAAAGAGGCAATCCTCCCTAACTCATTTTATGAGACCAACATCATCCTGATACCAAAACTCAGCAGAGACTCAACAAAAAAAGAAAACTTCAGGGCAGTCTCCATGACGAACATAGATGCAAAAATCTTCAATAAAATACTGACAAACCAATTACAACAGCATATCAAAAAGCTTATCCATCATGATCAAGTAGGCTTCATCCCAGGGATGCAAGGCTGGTTCAGCATATGCAAATCCATAAATGTAATCCACCACATAAATAGAACCAAAGACAAACACCACATGATGATCTCAATAGATGCAAAGAAGGCCTTCAACAAAATTCAACAGCCCTTTATGCTAAAAACTCTCAATAAACTAGGTATTGATGGAACCTGTCACAAAATAATAAAAGCTATTTATGACAACCCATTACCAATATCACACTGAATGGGCAGAAACTGGAAGTACTCCCTTTGAAATCTGGCACTAGACAAGGATGCCCTCTCTCTCCAGTCTTATTCAATATAGTATTGGAAGTTTTAGCCAGAGCAATCAGGCAAGAAAAAGAAATAAAGGATATTCAATTAGGAAAGAAGGAAGTCAAATTGTCTCTATTTGCAGATGACATGATTGTATATTTAGAAGACTACATCATCTCAGCCCAAACTCTCCTTAAGCTGATAAGCAACTTCAGCAAAGTCTCAGGATACAAAATTAATGTGCAGAAATCACAAGCATTCCTAAACACCAACAACAGACAGAGAGCCAAATCAAGAGCAAACTCCCATTCACAATTGCTACAAGAAGAATAAAATACCTAGGACTATAACTAACAAAGGAGGTAAAGGACCTCTTCAAGGAGAACTACAAACTATTGCTCAAACAGATGGAAAAACATTCCATGCTCATGGTTAGGAAGAATAAATATTGTGAAAATGACCATACTGCCCAAAGTAATTTATAGATTTAACACTATCCTTATCAAACCACCAATAACCTTCTTCATGGAACTGGAAAAAACCACTTTAACCTTCATATGGAACCAAAAAATAGCCCGCATAGCCAAGACAATCCTAAGCAAAAAGAACAAAGCTGGCGGCATGACGCTGCTGGACTTCAAGCTATACTACAAGGCAACAGTAATCAAAACAGCAGGGTACTGGTACCAAAACAGACACATAGACCAATGGAACAGAACAGAGGCCTTGGAAGCAACACCACACATCTACAACCATCTGATCTTTGACAAACCTGACAAAAATAAGCAATGGGGAAAAGATCCCCTGTTTAATAAATGGTGTTGGGAAAATTGGCTAGCAATGTGCAAAAAGCAGAAACTGGACCCCTTCCTGACACCTTACACTAAAATTAACTCCAGTTAGGTTAAAGACTTAAACATAAGACCTAACACCATAAAAACCCGAGAAGAAAACCTAGGCAAATCCATTCAGGACATAGGCATAGGCAAGGACTTCATGAGTAAAACACCAAAAGCAATGGCAACAAAAGCCAAAATAGACAAATGGGATCTAATTTAATTTCAGAGCTTCTGTACGGCAAAAGAAACAATCATTAGAGTGAACCAGCAACCAACAGAATGGGAAAAAATTTTTGTGATCTACCCATCTGACAAAGGGCTAATATCCAGAATCTACAAAGAACTGAAACAGATCCACAAGAAAAAAACAAACAAACCCATCCAAAAGTGGGTGAAGGATATGAACAGACATTTTTCAAAAGAAGACATATATAAAGCCACCAAACATATGAAAAAATGCTCATCATCACTGTTCATTAGAGAAATGCAGATCAAAACTACATTGAGATACCATCTCACACCAGTTAGAATGGCAATCATTAAAAAATCTGGAGACAACAGATGCTAGAGAGGATGTGGATAAATAGGAACACTTTCACACTGTTGGTGGGAGTGTAAATTAGTTCAACCATTGTGGAAGACAGTGTGGCGATTCCTCAAGGATCTAGAAATAGAAACTCCATTTGACCCAGCAATCCCATTACTGAGTATATACCCATAGGACTATAAATCATTCTATTATAAAGACACATGCATGTGCATGTTCATCATGGCACTGTTTACAATAGCAAAGACCTGGAACCAACCCAAATGCCCATCGATGATAGACTGGACAAGAAAATGTGGCACATATACACCATGGAATACTATGCAACCATTAAAAACGATGAGTTTGTGTCCTTTGGAGGGACATGGATGAACCTGGAAACAATCACTCTCAGCAAACTGACACAAGAACAGAAAATCAAACACCACATGTTCTCACTCATAGGCAGGTGTTGAACAATTAGAACACTTGGACACAAAGAGCGGAGCATCACACACTAGGATCCATTGTAGGGGGCTATAGGAGGATAGTGGGAGGGATAACATGGGGAGAAATGTCAGGTATAAGTGATGGGGGGATGGTGACAACAAACCACCTTGCCATGAATGTACCTATGCAACAATCTTGCATGATCTGCACATGTACCTCAGAATCTAAAGTGCGATTAAAAAAAAAAATAGAGTATCATACATTTCAAAATTGCTGAGTAATTTCAAATGTTCTCACTAAAAATGTTAATTATTTGAGGTGATGGATATGTTAACCAGCTTGATTTAATTATTCCACATTGCATTCATAAAGCATAACATCACTTTGTACTCCATAAATACATACAATTTTAAATTGTTAATTTATAATTAAAAAAATTTTTTTAATAGAACTACCATACAACCCAGCAATCCCACTTACTAGATCTATATCCAAAGGAAATAAAATCAGTATGTCAGAGAGATAATTTGCACTTCCATGTTCGTTGAAGCATTGTTCACAGTAGCCCAGCTACAAAATCAGTGGATGAAAAGATCATGTGGTATATATACACAATGGAATACTATTCAGCCTTATAAAAAGAAAGAAACCCTGCCATCTGTGACAACATAGATGCATGGGGAGGATGTTACATTAAGTGAAATAAGCTAGGTAGAAAAAAAAAATCACATGATCTCTCTTGTATGTGGAATCTAAAGGTGAATTCACAGAAACAGAGAGTAGAACGGTGGTTACCAGGGAATGAGCAGTGGTAGTGGGGCAGGTGACCCGGGGTGACGCAGATTAGAGAGACACTGGTGAGAGGGTACAAAGTTTCGGTCAGACAGGGAAAATCAGTTCAAGCGACCTGTTGTACAAGAAGGTGACTCTAGTTAATAACACTGTATTGTACAGTTGAACATTGCTAGGAGAGTAGATTTGAAGTGTTCTCACCACATACTCACACAAAATGGAAAGTCTGTGTGGTAATGCATATGTTGATTAGCTTGATTTAGCCATTCCACAATGTATACATATTTCAAAACATCATACTGAACACAATAAATATATACAATTTTTAACGTCAGTTAAAAAATAAGTAAAAGCAAATAAAATAAAACCAAGGGAAATTATTTTAAATTCTGATTTCTTCTTTTGAAAAGTTTAAGAGCTCTAGTAGAAAAACACTGCACATAAGG
>PVKP010005884.1:54963-86675 GCA_004027715.1 Plecturocebus donacophilus
GTCACCAATTCTCAAGGCAGCAATAAGGATCAGAGAGACATCACAAAGATACTATTTTGCCTCTAAGCAAGGATTATGCTATTTACTCTAGTGACTTCAGTTTGCAAATAAAATAACTACTTGTGAATAGATTCTCTCTTGAAATCTTTAAAAGTTTCTTCCCCACCCCTGGCTTCCAATAACTGTGGAATCCTGGTATTTGGGGGAGTGGGCAATTGGAAAGCAGAAGCCTATCTAATGCTGTAATTTGATAAGATAACCAGAAGCTACAGCACTAATATACCACTTTCTCTTAGTACCTACTGAGTCTGTCTTAATCATTTCTTCCTGCTAAAAGGTTTAAAGCCAATCTTCATGTCTAAAGAATAAAAATGTCAGAACATTACCAATTTACTTGTCTTCTTTGATGCCCTGGCTTGAAAGACCTGAATCTCATCAAATATTGGTCACTTATTATAGATACCTGGATGGTACTATTTCACATAAATAAAGGAGACCAGATGCACTGGAGTTTAGAAACCAGAAGAAACAAACTAGAAACCACAGGACCCAACCCATGGTATAAAAATCTTAGTGGAAAAACTACTCTGGCAAATCTCTGCTTACTTTTGACTCAAGGAGTCATCTTTGTTTTTTTTTTTGTCTCACTCAGAGAATATAAAAATCTGCAGAATACAACATGCAAGGTTCTTAACCTCCAAGGCAGAAACCTGCTTATATATGCTGGTGGCAACCCCTTGCAATTTTTTGGTGGAACCTTGCTGCTTTAAATGGAAAGCTGAAGATAAAACCATTCAAATCCTCCTCAGTGACTCTGATTATCTTACATTTCACATGTAGTACATTTTATAGAGGGGCTTATCAAAAATCTAAGTTCTTTATATTTAAATTCTAACTTTACATAGATAAATGCAAATAAAAACAGTTGTTAAGCTCTAGCAATAGTAGTTAATTCTTGTTTCTCAAAAATTTTAAGTATCTGAAAAGGGACTGTCCCATTTTGATTTGAATCCCAAATATGTAGCTTTGTCTTTTCCTCTTTACAGATGAATAGAAAAATATCTACTGTGAAAGAACATTCCAAATTATAATGAGACAGTCATGGGCTGGCAATATGGAAGGAAATAAAGAAAGGATTAGCATGATATAAACTTGGGTTTGGAGTCTCACATCCTTTCTAATGGCAGAGACCCAGGAGTCCTATTGAAACAATTCCCTTAAACTACCAACCGGGAAAAAATCTCTCTGGCTACTTCATTCCCCTCACCCTGGGTCCCAGGCCCCAGCTTGCTCACACTTAACCTCATCCTACCCCTGTCATCTACATACAGCCAGACAGCAGTGAGGAGAGCACAGCAACAGAACCATGAGCACTGATAATGATATCTGGTCCTATGGAGGACACTGCACCCTGAAACAAAACCACAAGTGGGTGCAATGTGAAAATAAAGGGAGGTGTGTCATTCAGAAAGACATAGTTTAGATGAAAACCCATTTGAAATGTCCCAGTAGAACAACTATGGAGGAAAATTAACGAAAATATGTTTCCTTGCTCTATTAAATCAGTAAATTCCAGAAATGCAGAATCTTTTTCATGTATTGCATATGGCCATACGTACTATGGAAGAATACTTATTTCCTAGACAAGCTATCCTCTTGCTATGTGTTATATATTACAATGCAGTGAAATTTTAATATAGGTGGAAGTTGACCCTTTAAAGAAAACATTAAGTAAAATCAAAATGGATAGGATTATTACTATTAATAAAACACATTTATTTTATTAAGGAAGTTTAATTATACAGTCATGCATCTCTTAATGATGGTGATACAGTTTGAGAAATTCATCCTTAAATGATTCCATCATTGTGCAAACATCATAAACCTAGATTTACATTACACAAACCTAGATAGTATAGCCTGCTACACATCTAGCCTATATGGTTTATCCTATGGCTCCTCGCTTACAAACGTGTACAGCATGTTACTGTGCTGAATCTAGTAGGCAATTGTAACACAAAGGTAACTATTTATGTATCTAAACATAGGAAAAGTACAATATAAATAGGATATTATAACTTTTTGGGACCACCGTCAACACATAACTGTATTTTCATGTTGCAATGTTCAAAGTGTTAGTAGACTTTCCTCACTAGTCATTCAGTCATTTGAGAAAAACAAAATACAATAACATGTAGTATTTTCATTTTCTCTAAGCAAAATTTAAAGGCATCAGAATTTGAATTTGATATGTTTTGAGTGTTATGTGGAGAAAAAAAAAAGTTTCAGTTTAGTATGAAACCGCATGCAAATTTTGAAGATTTTTCCAAATTATCTGAACTTTGAAGGCAAGGAAATATAATAGGATCCAACTTTCTTCTAAGATTTTTGGTATTTTCTTTTTGAGGTGTTGGTTTTGGGAAGAAAGAAGGTAGGAGATTAGGTTTATTGGATGGTAACTGAGCTCAAAGAATTTTTGTACGTTAGTGGTCTTGCTGTCTGACTTTGATGAAAACAAGGTCTCTAGCGTTGTTTTTTTAATATTATGTTTATGCATCTTGTTTGTCCCTCAGAAACACTGAAAGTGACAGTAGTGAGTCATGTATGACTCATGTTCTAGTGGGTCTGAACCATTTCTCTACCTACCTAATCACACTTGCTCAGAGCCCCCAAAACTTGACCACCTGAATGATGGTGTTGCTGGGCTTATGATAATCTCTTATTTTGCTTCGTTTCCTCCAAAGTAGCCATTTAGAGCAAATATTTGAAGAACTTAAAATAAATTTTATTCTCCCAAACTTGTCCTCTCTTAGAAAATAAATAATAAACTGCATCCAAAGCAAGAGGGAAGGAGAACAGTGTAGGAGAGCAAATGAAACACTCCATGCAGAGGTTTTATTGAAAGATCTTTGTGGTATTTTGCTTTTGAAATGTGTTTAGCACAGACTTTAAGGATTGGCAATTTGTTTAAAGAAATGGGTAAAATATTTAAAACCACCACTTTATTTAAACTATTGTGCCTCCTTCAGTAAACATTCAGTACATGACTGAACCCTGTATGAACTTGTGCTTTTGCTGGTTAAATAGAATCTAAGCTTAAAATGAAAGGGGCCTGCTATTGAGAAGGGGACAAAAAACTTACATGTGCATTTTTTTTTTTTTTGCCCACACACAAGTGCTTACCCCCCAAAAAAACCATGTGAGTGGGATCCTTTATTAAAATGCCCCAAGTTTTTTTTTGTTGCTTTTTTTTCCCCTTGGCCTCAAAGTGCTAAACTGAAAGCAAGCTGTTAACAGAAATGAGTAATTATTGAAGCTCTAACAGGCAGCTTTCATTGAAGTTGATTACAGCAGCCATATAATCACTTTTACGGATGCTGTAATCACAGTAGCAGGGAATGCTTCACTTGGTTCTTATTGTTTTCGCCCAGGGTGGAGGTTGGGAGCCTGCAAGAAGCCCGTTTTACCACCTCGGTACAATTTCTGCTGCAAAAGAAATCTACACAGCCCTGAATGGAGTCGAGAATCATTTATTCTTTCTTTATTAGCATTTTTTCCTCCCTCACATAAGAGTCTGTTGGAGTCAGGAAATTGCTGTTATTCAATATGCAAGCCAGAGGTTGTAATGACCGCTTGGAAGGGTATGACCAACAATTACAGCCCTTAATGAATTGGGGTAATCTAGTTGAGACTAAACACTAGTAGCAACTCTGGGCTGTCTCTGGTTAAATTAAAAGAACAGCAATGCAAAGGAAGTTAACAAGAATTAATTAGTTAGATCGAACTGAAAACCTACTCATTAGAGATGTTATAGGCAAAGTAAAAGCCTATCTTCAGTGCAATTAGGTAGACAAATGAATTGTACAACTGACTGACTCACACCTGCTAACAGCTAAGGGCTATAGCACTATGTATGGGATCCACTTTTTCCAGTTCATGCATACTTGCATAGTTTAATGAATCTTACATTCTTGAATTAGCCTCCATTCCTTCAAATTTTTACTTGGATGTTTGATCTAAATATGGGCAGTCTCATTGCTGCAGGATGTTAACAAGCACTGGCTGAAGAGGGCAAAGGATGTGTTTTAAACCCCCTAGAGAGGGGTTGTCATGTTTAAAAATAGCCCAGAGCAGGTTCCCTTGACCATTTCCTCAAAGAAAGAAACTGCATCTTAAAGGGTATCTGTTTTCAGATATGTCTATTACCTAATTATTCAATCTTAAATCATTAAAAGACAGTTTATGGTGCCTGCATGTTAGAGGCAAATAAATATTAAAAATAGAAAGGTAGTTTTAGGAAGATTTATAAAGCAGTTGTCTTCTTTAATGACACAGAGAGGATTGGGAGTGATCCATGGTTGTGGGGAGATGCGGGGGCTGCTTTGCTTTTGGGGGTGTGTGTACAATAGATAAGGAAAAGAGAATCCCTAGGAATTTTAAACTGGACCTTTCTGGGAACTGTTATCATAATGAGCTCTGGTATTTTTTTTTCCAGATGTTTCTCTGGTCTTTTTCTATCTATTACGTTTGTCTTCTTTGCCTTCTCCCAGAGTCCCCGAAAGCGCTCATTGTCTAATATATTTGTTCCTGCTCTCCAGTTTGGGATGGACTGTTTTGTTAAAGAGGGAGGAACAGGCAAAGGAGTTCCAGAGGTGGACTTGTCTACTTATATTTATGAATGGAGTGACAAGCTAGGGGAAACGTGGTTCTCCCAGAGTGGCGTCGTAGAACAGGAATCAGGAGTCAGAAGTTTATTTTCCAGCACTGCCCCCGGTGTCTCAGAATGAACTTGGAATAACCTCTCTGTGGCCCATATTTTTGCCTTTTTAATAGGGGTGATCACCAGGGTTTCCAAAATTTATGGGTCAGTCACAGGGGGAAAATTTCTACTAGTCCCCCTTTCACCACCTCTTAATCACTTCCCCACTACCAGTCAGATTGCTCTTTGCAGTGGCACCAAGAAGTTGTTCTGGCACCAGCCTTCCTTTCCATTTTCTTTCTTGTCAGTAGGGGCAGAGGACAGAGCAGACAAGCAGGAGTCCAGCACCAATTCTCAACTCTGCTCCCCTCACCACTTTTGTCCCACCGGGACGCCTCCTACTGGTGTGAGAGAAGGAGGGGGCCCCTAGACAGGCTCTTAGAAGGCAAGTGTTCGGCAACTGCTAAAAGCAATTGGATGAGTGGGTTTCTAAGCCCTGGTTTCCTGGCACAGCTTCCAATCACCTTCGGAGAAGGCCAGGACCAGATGAATCCACTCCTTTTCAGTCTCCAGAAGGGGAGGGTGATGACTGCATAAGCTATGGCCTTCCACTCATATTATATTGTGCTAAGAGCAGTTACAAAATCCAGTCTAACTCAAGTGCCCTCCCAGGCCACCATACCGCTAACCCCCAGAGTGAAAGCCATGAAGTGAAAGCGTTTTTGAAATTTTAGCCACTTCTGCTAATACACAGTAAGCACGCAAGTAATTAGAGAAAGAGTCTGTTTTAGTCAACACTACTTCTCCTTGCTCTGAGCCAAAGAAAGCCCTTATGATGCTGCCCGGTAGGTTGGAAATAAATGACTAAGGCAACAATATAGGGGAAAGGTTATGGAGAAACAAAGGAAAGAAATGCCCTCTTCAACTAAGAGCGAAGAGGACGAACCATGAACATGCTTAGAGGGGCCAGAATATAAAACAAGCTTGGAAATATTCTCAGTCATATTTGAGAGCCAGGCAGCAGGGGTCAGACAATCAAGAACATTCAGGATTCTCACCACAGGCCACTTGGTGACCCATGGGAGAATCCCCATAGGACGGGAGTAGCATTGAGAGGGGCCCGCCCATATCTCTGCCCCGTCATGTCTTTTCCCTTTTTATAGCTTTTGGACTGCTGATGGCCCTGGCCCTCTCTATGAGGTTAATTCATTGCAGTTTATCTAGGGGATAATGACACAGAGAGGGCTGGGAGTGATACGTGGTTGTGATCCTCTTGTGAACCTCCTCCCATTTCCCAAGAGCAGTCCCTGCAAGAATGGCCACATTTCCATGGATGATAGTTGGAGGCACTTGGTTCTGAGAGTCTTGGTTCTGGTTTACCGGCTGGACTTGCGTTAGTTTCCCAGGGCTGCTGTAACAAGTTACCTCAACCTTGGTGGCTTCAAAGAACAAAAATTTATTCTCACACTTCTGGAAGCTAGAAGTCTGAAATGATGCCTTAGATTAAAGAACCAGTTCTGGGGACTAAAGCCCAGAGGTGCTAGCGGAGGGTCTTCTTGCCTCTCCCAGCTTCTGCTCGCTCCTGGTCTGCCTTGGCTTGTGGCAACATGTCTCCAATCTCTGCTTCTGTCATCACATGGCCTTCTTACCTATGTGTCTCTGTGTCTCAAATCTCTCTCTCCTTTCTCTTATAAGGACATTGGCCAATGGATTTAAGGCTTACTCTAAAGTTTTTAAATCCAGGATATTCTCATCTTGAGCTCCTTAAGAAATGACATCTATATTTGGATCCTTATTTCAAATACAGCCATGTTCTGAGGTTCTGGTAGACATGTATTTTCAGGGCCACAATTCAACTCACTACAGGTCTATAATCAATGATGTCGGTTCTTCAAACCAAGGCATCATTTTTCAAAGCATGTTCTGTGAAGCACTAGCCCCTTGAGATTCTTTGGAGGAAAAAAAAGATTAGATGTTCTGTGGGCAAGTAAGCTTAAAAAAGCTACACACCCCTTTCAGGAATCACAAATCACAGAGGCTCATTAAAGGTTTGAGATGTCCCAAAGTCGTTTAACTTTATCAAAGTCATCATTTCCCCAAACTTAATTGACCAAAAAGAGCTACTGCTTCTTTTTTAAAGTAAACATTATTAACAACCTATGGAATGCACTGAGAAATGCAGGACCCATAATATTATTTCAGTAAACAATTTCAATATGAGCCTCAAACCTCAAGTCTTTTATCTAGTCTTCCCTGAAATTTTGCTTAGTACTGAATAGCGATCCATGGCTAAACCTTTCCATCTTTGATCTATCAAGTTGTAAACAAGCCCAATTATAGCACAACCTCATATCACACAGATTCAGCCAGACTATATAAGTGGTATCCTCAAGCAAAATAAGTTTTATAAAAACATGATCTTTTAAAGTTTTTGCAGAGACTGTTAGCTCAGAATTATGAACTAGAATTATGAAAAAAGAAGAAAAAAAAAAGCCTCATTTCACAATATTGCCTTTATTTCTTGGTCCAAGGTTTCCTCCCTTTTCCTTATTCCTTGGTCCAAGGTTTCCCTCCACTTAAACTTTGTGATAGCTGACATCCTTTTACTCAAAACAGGATTAAGTATCAAGAGAATGAAATTGTGATCCTAGTTCTACCAATAAAGACCTATAAAGCTTTACGAAAATCGGTTAACCTTACAGTGGAGCCTTAGTTCCTTAATCTGAAAAATGGGTTTATTTTAGCCTAACAACTTCATCCAATTATTTTAAAGATCTCATTTGAAAATAGATATGAAAACATTTTACAAGTTTTAGAAAACCATCTCATAAGTGTTTTGTTACTAAACAGCATTTTTGAGTCAATAATGCTTAATAACAGTGCTTTAGAAACAGCAACAAACATTCTTACTATACCTGGAGAATACTAAAAAGAAAGAAGGAAGGAAAAAGAAAGGAAAGAAAACAAAGAAGAAAAGAAAGGGAGAAAGGGAGGAGGGGAAGAGAGGAGAAAGGGAGGAAAGGAGGAAGGAAGGGAGGGAGGGAGGGAGGAAGGGAGGGAGGGAGGAAGGAAGGGAGGGAGGGAGGAAGGGAGGGAGGAAGGGAGGGAGGGAAGGAGGAAGGGAGGGAGGGAAGGAGGAAGGAAGGAAGGAAGGAAAGAAGGAGCCGGGAGACAGCGAGGGGAGGAGGCTCGGGGAAGACAAGAGGGGGAGGGGAAGGGAGGAGAGTGGAGAGGAAGAAAAAGAAAGGGAAAGAGGAAAGAGGGGAGGGAAGAGGGGAGAGAAGAAAAGAAGGCAGAGAGGGAGGGAGGTGAGGAAAGGCCCCATTAGGGCCAGCTTCATGGGCATACAATCCCTGCAGTCTCTTGGGGCCCCACACTTAGGCCTCACACTCAACTTAATTCTCTGCTCTCACTGTCTTGAGTCTTTTTTTTTTAACAAGGAGCCCCACATTTTAACTCTGCACTGGGGACCCCAGATTATGTAGCATGGCCTAGGCCCAGCCATTCTTCCCTCATACCCTGTGAGGAAGTTATTGAGGGACCGCTTTCCAGTGAAAGCTAGACAGCATTCTAACTAATTTGATCCTAGAATTTCATTTCTGCAAGAAAAGCTTACCATTAAGGAACTTCATTCCAGTTCAACAAACACTAAAAACCAATCTTTGGAACTGCTCCAAGTCCTGAGTCCCTTCATATTTTCAGTTTACACATTTTGAAAAAGCCCAGGCCACAAAGCCAGCTAGAACATTTTAAATTATGGGTGTGGCCCAAGTGTTATTTTTAAGCCATTAAATGAATTCTTTCAAAGTTTGAACTCTTGCAAAGTTACTTCTGTGCCGAAAGCTTCTCAATGACCAGAAAATGGGAATTTGCAATAAAAATGTTGACACAAGCCCACTCCAGAGGCAGAGTTTCTCTGCTGTACGCGTAGTACATGGGCAATATGGTAATAAGGGCAACATCGCGCAACTGACAAGAAACAGAGCCTCTGAGCAGGCAAGAAGGTCAGAGTTTGTCCGTAGTAAAGCTGGGTGGATTAGTCATTGGATCGCACTGAATATTCTCTCCAATTCTGTTGGCCGGTATTGCCTCCAATGTATAATAACCAGGTATCTTCAGATTTTACTTGTCTGATTATACTTGCTCAACATGAAAAAGAGAATGGCGTTGGGCTCTGTAACCTCTGCTTGCTCAGAGAAAAAGTTTCCAACAGGATGCGGACTGGATAGGCTCTGAGCTTGAGAAATTGTCATCATCTTGGCGATAGCATTTGTCACATTATTTTTAGGAACTCTTGAGTTCTCTTTCTTGCTCTTATATTTCTTACTTGTTTTTTTCTACTATCTTGGAAATTTGGAACGACTTTAATATTTTTTCACGATTTTGTTCTTTAAGATTCAGAAAGCAAGTGCTGGGTGGTTTCCTTCCATCTTCAGTTGTGTACAAAGCTGAAATGGCATTGGTGCTTTTCCTTAACGGCAATGACAATGGCTTAATTTATGTGGGGCTGCACATTGCCAAGCCATCTCAGTTTGTACCCCATCCACATCACCAATAACGGCACATCTCACAAACAATACTTGTTAGTGGCTGGGACCGATTCAACAGATGGAGTCCAAAACAGTGTTTACACAAGTTCTATAAAAATCGTGGTTTTAAAAACACATTGGCAATTTTATGGTAGATTGAAGAAGGAAAAAGAAACTACTTATCATTTAGATTAGTTTTTCCCATAAGATTGTGAAAATGTTAAGGGATATTAATCTCAGACCAGAAAAAAAAGAAAGAAAGAAATACCTGGTAGTGATTGGAAAAAATGGGCATTCAAATGGAGGACAACCTTTGAGATAGATACTGAAGGTTGAATGGGAGACCTTGGTTTAACCAAAGTGCTTAGCATTTACAATAAAATCAACACTTCTGGCAACAACTGGTATCCGTGCCATCCACCAGAGTTAAATAGTTATCATCACCATACAGATTTAAGAGACAGCTGAGGGACTGTTTTATAACTTCACTGTTTTGAAGCCACACCATGACTCAGAAGCTAAGCAGGACTACATGTAACCAAAAACTCCTAGAATTTTCAAATTTAAAAAAACTTTAGAAATCATCCAGTCTAGCATTATGTAATAGAACTTTCTGCAGTGTTGGCTGTGGTCTAAATATGCGTGGTCCAGTATGATTATCATTAGTCACATGTGGCTGTTAGGCATTCGAAATGTGGCAAGTGTAACTAAGACATTAAATTTTAAATTGTATCTAATTTAATTAATTTAAATTTAAATGACTACATGGTATTAGGCTGCACAGATTCTAGTCCAACCCCTATTTTGCAAAGGAGAAAATGGAGCCTACAGAGTTTCAGGGCCTTGCACAGAGTCTCACAGTGACTTCATGAAAAGCAAATAGTATCAGAGCAAGGGAGCCGACTCCCAGTCAGGTGTTCTATGTACTCACTCACAGCACCCACTTCCTGGTCTGTAAAAGTGCAGAGTGGCTCAAAGCAAAGTGAGAAAGAGGAGGGCAATAGCTTATATTTTTCATAAGGTTCCCATGAGTCAAGTTTTAACTTTTTACACACTTCTCTTGGTTATAGTTCTCTATGCTATTATATACAAATTCCAAATATAAGTTTTAAACTCTTGAATAGATGAGCAAAGTTAAAAATTGGCAAATCAATGTTGGTCTCCCTTTTTTTTCACTTTTAATTTTCCTGGTCTAAGATACCTGGTTCCAAAGTCTTGGGGCCATGTATTAAATCCCAGGTGGGCAGCTCACTAGAGTCTGGAGTAGCCTCTTCTAATTATGTCATAATTTCTTAGAAAGCAGCCATTTCTTCTACCTGTCTCAAACCCTCCACAATGTATATAAAATTGCAAGACACATAATAGATATTTAATAATTTCTCACTGAATAGAATTAGATTTTTAAAATAATGTCCTCATAATGCAAACATACAAGTTATCTAAGAAGAGTAATAGTTTAAGCTATTGTCAGTCATTAACTCAAACTGGTTATGCCATAAGAAGTACTCTAAACCTATATCTCTATTTCATAAAACTCTTTTGCCCATATGCTGTCATTTAATCTTAACAATATTATGAGACATAAAACAGAAAACTGCTGTAATTTTTCTGCTGTAGTCAGAAACTGAATTCAGAAAGGTTAAGCAACTTGCCCAAGGACTCACAGGTAGTAAAGATGAAACCAGGACCGCCGCAGCTGCAGTATTCTAATTCTGTGAAATACACTAGAACTCTCTTTCTAGTATATATCAGAAAGAAAAAGTGAGGTGATAACAGCAGTGTAATTTCAATAACCTCAATATTAACAAACACATGTATTGAGTACCTTCAGTGTCCCTGGGAGTGCGTAGTGTATGGAACACAAAGACAAAAGATTCAGAACCCAATCATCAAAAGTAATTCACCTGAAAGAGCAGGCACTATGGAAAGAGGACACAGATTGATGAGTTTGAATGACAGAGGGAAGGGGAGAGGTGATGAGTGAATGCATTCAGGGCATGAAGTGCTGTCCCAAGAGGAAAAGCCACAGTGATGGGGAGGAAAGTGGGGCTGATGCGTCCAAAGAAGCAGGAAGGCACTGGATTCTTGTGAGTAGAGAGTGACAGCAGAAGGGGCCAGGGCACTAATGGAAGAATGAAACACTGAAAACCAGCATCTCCTGTTGCCCAGGTGCTCCCTCCATTCCCATTGCTCAACGCTGCAAGCAAACAATGGAAGCAATCTATTTTGCCTCTGGTGGGTAGATCCGTTGACTTGATTGTCTGAGTTGGTAGAAGTCCCTTTCTGGCGACTGGCCCAGAGCCACTCCCTACTGGTTGGAGTAGGCTGCCTTCTGCTCTGCCAGCCCCCTCTGGGCTGCACCTGCCAAAGCCCAACCCAGTGTTGTTCTCCAGCTCCAGGCTGAGCAGGCTCTTTGAAGCCTATTTCACAAGCTCCATCACCAGCGGCTGCTGTCAGGGCATAGCTAGACCAGTTGCCACATTTCCCAAAACAACTACCATAGAGAAAGAAGTCTGGGAACACTTAAGGGTCATGGTGAGAAAGAAACAGGTCAGAGACACAGCTGTTATTGAGAAGGAAAGAAGGAGGAGAAAGAGCAGGAAATAAAGGTGAGACAGAAAGGAAGGAGGCAAGGGACAAGAAACCATAGGATGAATGAGAGTGATCTCAGAGGTCTGGAGAAACGCCTCGATTCTAGATGGAGTGCACCAGAATCCTGCCTCCAGACTAAGAAGACAACAAACTCTTCAGAATCAATGAGGTCTTTTATCCTCTTCCATATATTTGTAGACAGTGAGCACCAGCTCTCTCAGTAGCCAGTTTCTACGTTTTATCAGACTAATGGTGAAGAGTGCTTCCTGGTACTAATCAAAAGTTTTCTGCTTTATTGTTTTGTTTTCTCTGGCTTAGTCACCTGGGGCATTTAAGGCCGCTGGCTGATAGGTGATAAAAGCCACTACCACCCTAAGATTATTGGGCTCATCTTAGCAGACACATACAAACTTTGCCATGATTCATACATTCTTTCAACAAACATTCAATAATTGACTATGATATTCAAGTCACTCCTACTCAAAGTTGATGAATACTTCTCTCTTAGGTTAGTTCTTTGTAATATAACAAAATATATTACAAACAGGAGGATTTCTAAGAGAACCAGTGTTATACAGATAGGTGACTAGTGCAAACACAGACTATCTTCAACTGAGTTTTTGTTTTGTTTTGTTTTGTTTTGTTTTGTTTTGTTTTGTTTTGTTGAGATGGAGTCTCGCTCTGCTGCCAGGTTGGGGTACAGTGGCGCGATCTCGGCTCACTGCAACCTCCGCCTCCCAAGTTCAAGTGAATCTCCTGCCTCAGCCTCCTGAGTAGCTGAAACTACAGGTGTGCGCCATCATGCCCAGCTAATTTTTGTGTTTTTAGTAGAGATGGGGTTTCACCATGTTGGCCAGGATGTTCTCAATCTCTTGACCTCGTGATCCGCCCGCCTCGGCCTCCCAAAGTGCTGGGACTACAGGCATGAGCCACTGCGCCTGGTCAATTGAGTGTTATTTTTAAAGACACTATGTTCTAAATTATTTGTGACTGTCCCCCTGAGTCTAGCTTGTCCCTGGCCCAAATATGTCTCTCGTCAAGTTTCTTTGTGACTCCACTACACTATTCCCTACTCAAACCCAGCTTTCTTGTGAACTCTACAAGGGACCTAAGGAAACAGAGGCATGGATGTTTCCTTCTGCCTGCCACTCTGCCACCTCCCAAAAGTCCCATGTCTGTTTCAACTGAACCCCACTCTTTTCTGAAGTGGCTTGACATCCCAAACAAGATGCCATTTCTGGTCCCAGCTCCTACAGCACTAATTCTCTTTGTTTCTGTAGCTGGCCTCTGTACCCCACAGAAACCCCAGGGAATCTGTTTTCTTTTCTCTATGGTATCATCTAGAACTTAGAGCCAGCCAGTCTTGTGAGGGAATGAAAGGCCTCTTGCTTATCTCTTGCCTATCAGCTCTTAGCAGCCAGAGTTAGTCAGTTTGCAATTGTTCATTCATTCAAAAACATTTATTGATTACCTACCAATACCATATACTCTAGACGCCAGAAGAAGAAAGGAAAGAATAGAAGAAAGGAAGGAAAGGAGAGAGAAATAGTGAGCTCTTGTGCTCTGGAAGGTTACAGTCCAGTGGAGGGCTAAGACAAATAAACAAATACCTATAACACAATGTAATCAGTGTTGTGATAAGAGAAAACCTCTTGCCAAACAAAGGCAAAGACCATCCAGGCTACACACAGACCCCATCAAAGAAATACCACACAGAGACCTGTGGGGTTGAAATGTCAATATTGATAGGTCTTTTAATCCCATGGTACTTTTTAAAAAATAGTGCCAATTTTCTTTCTCTTGCGTAAGGGCTGTCACGAAGCGCAGAGGCACCAAATCATCACATCCATTGATAAATCACCCCCTCCCTGATTCCCCAGGGCCTCTCCTGCCCAGGCCACACTGTCCCCTTCCTGAGACATCACCGATCCTTTGCTCCATAAGCCAATACCTGTCACAGTGCAGACTCCAGTTTCTCTCCCATACTCGTTACTCAACAGCAACCTTTGTGCTGTCATAGTTATCGCTCTTTTCTGCATCTTTCTGCATTAGTGACAAAGAAAACGCTGAAAAAATACTAATAAAGAGAGAGATCCAAAAATGGCTTATTAATTTTAGAGTAATTTTAAATTTATATCACAGACTCTACAAAAGAGAGATTTCATGTTGGACGTGATGTTCTGATATTTGAAGGATTGGTCATCTCCAAACAGTATATGACATGTGACTTGCTAAACCTCCCTTTATCTAACCCAGACGTACTTAGTCCATTTCACATGTGTAATTCTGGTTTCAGTGGCAGATGGAAAGGAAATTGAGAGGTGTTCTTTAGGCATTGTTGCCTTATCAAGAAAAAGTTGCCAAAGACGCTGCTTGATGTCTTTTCGCTGGGCACTCTGGGATGTGGGTTTGGGGTGCTCCTGGCTCACTGCCACTTAACCCCTGAGCGTACCTCAGGAAAATTGTCAAGATGGGATAATTAATGCAAATTTGCATTTGATGTAAAGACCTTTCAGTGTTAATGTAGCTGGTCCTTAGACCCTGCCTGTATCTACACATAGAGAACCTTTATCCCAGCCTTTATCCAAAGACTTAAACCTAAAGAAGATCCCATTGGTTTGGCTCTCCATAAGGTTAGATTACCCCATGAGTCTTGCTTGATGCTTGTAACAGTGCTTCCCAAACGTTAACGTGGGTCAGAACCACCTGGAAGATTTGCTAAAATGAAAATTGCTGGGCCTCATTCCCAGAGTTCCTGACTCAGTGGGCCTAGGCTGGGGCCCAAGGAACTGCATTTCTAATACATCCCCAGGTGTTGATACTCTTGGGACCACACTTTACTGCTTTACAAAAAGCACAGTATAACTCATTGCCAATTTACAATTCCCATCATTTTTATCATTGTTACATATTGAACTCCTCCGGACTGCATAGAACTTTCCTGAGTAAATGAAGGGGAAAATACAGTTTGGCAATGACACAATTACTAAAAGGTTTACAATTCTATACATCATTCCAACAGCTGTGTTCTGTATCCACTTTGTTCCCGATGGATTTGAAAAGCCCCATAAACGTTCTTCAGGTCTTACTTGTCCCCACTCTTTGTAGGGACCTCACAACCCCATGCTTCTCTTGGTCACCCGGGCCTAAGCTATCACTTCCTCTAACTCCTCTCACAATCAAAGGGCACAAGTATCAGCTTTGCAAGAGACTAACTCAGAACTTCTTAGTTAACACACGTTTTCCAATGAAAAGAAAACTAAGAGAAACAAAGCATAACATGTCTTTCAGGTGGATTGCCTAATTCTCTTTAAGCTCAGCATAACTTTTTTCAGCCTGGGGTCCATGAAAATCTGCCTACTTGCATGATTTTGTTGGGCAAGTTTTTTAAAGTACATTCTTTCTGACAAAGCCACTCTTTTGTCTCTCATTTCTCACCTTATAAGTGATTGCTCTTAGTAAAATTAAAAATACTTACCAAACTTTATACTTCACTGGCTCTAAGGGCTAGAGACACATTTGCATTTTGCATATGCTTGTTTATTAATTATAGGGTAATTTTTATTTGGATCATGATCTCTCTATCTACCTACACAACAACGAACATGTACATTCATTGTTATCATTGCTTGCATCAGAGAGCTATTAATCAATCATTTAAAGTTGCTTCATATCATGCACAGAAGATTATTAATGTCTTATTGTGAAAAGCTTACCTAAGCTGATGCTTTCAAAACTGAAACATTCATCACATTTGCCACAGTTTGGTTTTTGTTTAATATACAAGCCTAGCTTGTCCATATGAAAATCTCAAATGACCAAGATCACTCTGGGAATATACTGATGGAGAGATAGATGCACAATGTATCTAGTTGAAAACATCCGAATATGTTTTCATTGGTGAGAATCAGTAATGAAGACATGTATTTAAAAGAAACTGGGGTGGTTTCATTTTCAAATTTAGCATTTAGACCAAGATATTTCTATTTTTAAAAATCCCTATGAATATTTTCATTTCCTATTTTGTTGTTGGTTAATAGTTTCACAGCTTTTCAGTATTTTGAATTGTTACAGGTGGGAGATGTTTCCAAGTTCTAACAATATACAGCATTCAATCTTCTAAGTAAGACTTATTAATTTTTTTCATCCCCCTGTCTCTTCAGCACTCTCTGTGTCTTAAAAATAAAATAAACCGTCATTTTAAAAAACGTCAGCCCCATCCACAGCCTCAGAGGAAGTCTTATCTAGTTGTTAGAACTGGAGTCTGGCTCTCTAGAGCCCTGGGTACGATTCTGTGCTTCACCACACACTCTGAATTTGTTTCTTATATTCTCCGTGCCCCAGTTTTCCCATTAGCAAAATGAGGACAATATTACTTCTTATAAGTGTGATGGGAATGAATTGGCATTGGCAAAGTGTTTTGAAATTCTTAGATAAAAGCAGACAACATGGAACCAGGTATTTGGCCAGATCTACATTCCCTTGAGCCAAGCAGGGATTAAAGAAATACCTACTCTTGGGAAAATTTGAAGGCTAAGGCCCTGGCCTCTTTCTATGATACTTATTCTGCAAAAGGAAATAGGCCCTTAAGTCTTTGTGTTGTGATGTGTCGATTTTGGTTTTTCCCCACCAACAAAAAGAAAAATGTTTTAAGGTGGATAAACCTTGATCGTATAATCTCTGATCAAAAAAATGAAGCATGCTAACATGTCTTCTTCTGCCACTCTGTGGGGGAACTTCCAGGTCTGGTCCTACGTACATTTTTTAACATGGGAACATAGGCTCTTGTAAAGAATTAGGCAGAATAAAAAAAAGTCTGGAGGAATTAAGTTGGAAAAAATATCCTATCCATTTCCCCATTGAGAATATTGGAGCTTCGAAAATATGCTCAAGGGAGAAGGAAATTGGAGAGCATGTAGGTTATTTTAAATATATGTACACACATATTTATTTATACCCATGTAAGTAGAGGAAATAAATTAGAGAAAAAGGAAGAACTCTCACTGTGAAAATCTGTTTTCTATGATGTTTTTGGATATAGAAAAGGCAAGGACCCTCAGGAAACATTTTAATGTTAAACAATATCCCATCTATTGTCTAGAGGCAATTTGACAACAGGGAGTTGAAAAGATCCAAGTTCAATTCCTCACTCACTGTCCTCACAATGACAGCCAGTAAGCTTCATGACCCAGTTTATCCTGCAAGCCTAAGATTGTAATGATTTAATGAGTAGATATCCGCAAAAGTGGTATGCTTGTTAACCTTTGTGCCACAAAAAATAGACAGTGAGGAACATTGGAAAGAGAGTAAATCTTTAAAAGCCCTGGTTTACAGTGAAAATAAAAGGGAATAACTTTTATCAAACACTCACAAAAGCCTTATAGTCTTGAAAAAAGTAACAGCTCTATCATAGAATATAAGTAACATACTAAATATTCATTTGGTCTTCTTCTAATTGTAGATACATCATAGGAACAAGGAAACAAAAAAATAGTCAGTGAATAACGGAATGTTATTTGAATGAAACCCTAGCAATCAACAAATCAAATGTCCCAATTTTACTGATAAGAAAAATACAAAGTCCAGAGAATGACTTGTCCAAGGTCACTCAAGCAATTTGTAGCAGAGGGGGATAAACAATTCAGATCTTATAATCTGGGTCTTTTGCTTTTTGTTTTCTTTTACCATACCGTGCCACCTTTGAAGAAGCATTTCTTCTAAGAGAGTCAGAAAACATAACCAAATAGGCTTAGCTCTGAAATTCTGGTGTGACCAGAAAGAGAGAAATGTTCACCCTACTGTTTTCTATTAAAATTGTTTTTATTAAAGAGTTCCAGTTAAGTTTTTAAATTTGATATAACAAGAAATTAACACAACTATCTTTAATGATAAGCATGTCCCTGTTCTCCTGGGCACAGGGCTAGATGACATTTCCCACCCCCTTGCAGTAACATGTGCCCACATGACTGATTCCAGCCAATGAAATGTGAGCAAAAGCGATACATGCCAGCTCCCAGCCAGGCCTGTAAAAACTTTCCATATAGTAATCATCATATCATTTCCACACTCACCAGCTTGATGTAAATGAGCACGGCAACTTTAACAATCACAGGTTGAAGATGGTAGAGCTACAAGATGAAAGGAGTCTGGGTCCAACTTAGAGGAGAGCTGCTGCACTCTACGTAAACACTCAGTTTAGACCTCATGTAGGAGAGAAATAAACTCCCTTCATGACCAGCCCACTGTGATATGGGGGCTTGTGCATTATGTCAACCGATGGTACATTCACTAATGTACAAGCTCAAGCACAACATATTTACCCAGTTTTGCAAATGGTCATGTGGCTTTCTTCCATCAGCAGTAGGCATGTGACATTCTTCATGAAAACCTTGGTAAAAGCTATAAAGATGTGACATTGTTTAAGAGAGCTCAGCACAACATGAGAATGAGTCTATTGTTGTTGGCAATGAAATACATATTTAAATAGAAGACATGGATGATTCAAATGAAAAGGAGTAAAAGTTTTAGGATGTGTAGATAGTTTTAACTCAGCTAGAGCTGCCGTATGGTTGCCTCATGCCTTGTATTTCTAATTACATTTACAAGGAAATTTGGTCATCAAATTCCAGGATCACATATATTTGTGGACTAAGTGAGGGCTCATATTATCTGGACGATTTGAAATGATGTATATTACAAATGAAAACATATCGTTTGCAAATGCCCATTTGAATAAAAAGCTCTATAGCTTCTACAATCAAAGATATTGCAAAGATAAGCCTAAATATAGAAATACAGAGACATATGTGTGACTTCAGACACAGGAGGGTGGATTTTTGTGACATGTGTGAATTGTCTGTTGGAAGCTTTTTTGTTTTCTTTTTCTTACTTTTATCTTCTGCCTTCCCTGCGGCGGCTCTGCTGTTGGGATATGAACAGTAGCCACGTTTCTCACTCTCTGGGCAGGTTTTCTTTGGGCCTAAGGTGCATTCTTCAGTCTTAATAACTGGGAAGAGAATTCTTAACCTAGACTATAAAACTGTATTATTATCCTATGAGGCCAAAAGCCTTTTGCAACTATGCACACTTAACTTCTGACCTTAAAGAGATTTTACATATGTAAAACTCTCGACAGGGGAGTCTGAAATCATCCTCAAACTAATCTATGCTGTATTGGCAAATTGGAATGGCTATTTAGAAAGTACAATGGCAACATTTCAACTCTATGTTTATTAAACCTAATTTCCTCTAAATCCCTGCTGATGAAATTATGTCTCCTGTCTCTTAGGAATCAAAAGCTTCTCTAGAGGGTAAACTAAAAGAAGCTAAATAAACATCACCAGACTTGAATGGATGGCTTATTGCAATTCTGCCTTTACTTAGGTATCTAGTAATAATATAACCTCTGAGAATGAAAAGTGAATCACTGAGTATTACTTCATAGAATAGCATAATAAATTCTCTATGGTGTGTCCATGTAGACATTTTATGATGGGAAGATCACATTATACAATTAAATGGTAAAGAATGAGAATCTTTAGCATTTAGTGGGACACTTTATTTGAGGATATAAGGTCAGTTCACCTAAACAGGAGAGTGTGTCAAATGGATGAGAATCTCAAGGACTGAATTTTCAGTGCTTTCGTTCAATATCTCCAAGGGAAGTGTAGGGGTTTGTTTAGGAAGCCCTGATTGCTCCTGCTTTGGTCTTTTGCAGTATAAATATATGATTACACTTCAGAGGAGAATGTGGCAACAAAATTCAAACACATTTGGAATGACAATTTCACTTTCTTACCCGGAGGTTTATATTCCAAAAGAAAGAAGACTTTTGAAAGTTCAGGTGTCTTTGAGGCATACACAACCTATAAACAATATGTTTTCTTCTGGAAGGGAGTTCCAAAGTTATACAAGGTGGGACTATCATAAGTACCATGACCACATAGTTAAATATTTCATAAAGTGTTTTGGGATTTTTTTTTTTAGAATTTCCTCTTTATTGTGGTTCATTTCTTATCCCATCTGCATTTAATCAATTTAAGAAATTAAAAAGTGGGCAGGTGCAGTGACTCATACCTGTAATCCCAGCACTTTGGGAGGCCAAGGCTGGAGGATCAGGAGGTCAGGAGATCGAAACCATCTTGACCAACATGGGGAAACCCAGTCTCTGCTAAAAATACAAAAATTAGCTGGGCATGGTGGTGTGCAGCTGTAGTCCCAGCTACTCAGGAGGATCACTTGAACCCAGGAAGCGGAGATTGCAGTGAACTGAGATCACACCACTGCACTCCAGCCCCGTGACGTGACAGAGTGGGACTTCGTTCCCCTCTCCCCACCAAAAAAAAAAAAAAAAAAAGAAAGTAAAAAGCATAGCTGTATACTCTGGCTTCCCAGAAACTTTATACCCACTTCTAGATGTGTGCTAGAATAGTTTCAAATGATTATGTGCAGTGTGCTTCCTAATGCTTAAAAATTAAATCTGTCACAAAAACATGCAGTACCACGGTGGCATCTTTGGTTAAGGAACTAGACCACTGGACTGCACGGTTGTCTACATGGACAGTTACATGTGACTAATGAAAGTACAGCCTTCTTTTTGTCCTATGTGTTTATAAGAAACAGAAACTCGAAGAGGAGTTTCCTGAAAGAAATCAGAGATGACACTGGCTGCTCTGGGGAAAGGGGAGGATGCTGGCTTCACCTAAAAAAAGTCATCTCCATTCCTTGTGTTTAGGATTTATAAGGTTAAGAATCATGTCGCTATTTCAGACTATTTCCAAGTTGTAAAATCAAATGGACTTTTTTCTCATTTGCTACTTAAATTCTTCTAAGTCACATTTTCACAAGCAAGTCCACTTTCAAAAATGCCCCTTAACAGAAGAAATATCTAATAAGTATTTATATGCACTAGAAGCAAAAACTAGAAAATCAAATTTTAAAGTCACTTTTAAAATAACATTAAAACCTACATATGTAGGAATAAATTTAACAAAAGATGTGTACGACCACTGTATTGCAAATTATAAAATATCGCTGAGAGAAACTAAAGAAGACAAATGAAGATATATCGCATAATCTTGTATTTAAAAATTCAATATTATTATCAATACTACCAATATTATTATTATATTTAGATAAAGTCTTGCTCTATTGCCCAGACTGGGTTGAGGATTGCTTGAGCCAGAGAGATCAAGGTTGCAGTGAACTATAGCCACTCCTTTGTGACCTCAACCTCCCTGGCTCAAGCAGCCCTACACACATGGCCTGCCCAGCTAATTTTTAAATTTTGTGTAGAGACAGGGTCTCCCTGTGTTGCTCTGGCTGGTCTAGAACTCCTGGACTCAAGCAGTCCTCCCATCTGGACATCCCAAAGTGCCGGGATTATAGGCATGCCTGACCAATACTATTAATATTACTATATTGAATATTAATATTATTAAGATGTTAATTCTCCTTCAAACTGATGTAGATATTCAATAAAAACACAGTCAAATATGTCTTCATTGGCAAGAAAAAGGCTGTTTTTTTCAGAAGCTGACATGTTGATTCTAAAATGTATATGAGAATAGAACCTAAAAGAGACAAAACAATCTTGAAAAAGAAAATAAAGGATTCGGCTTGTCTGCTGATTTGGATTTACTCTAAAGCTACAGTAATCAAGACTGTGATAATGACGAAAGGACAGACAAATAGGTCAAGGCAACAGAATGAAGAGTTCCAAAAAGAGACCCACACATACCTGCTCAATTGTTTGTTGACAAACATGCCAAGGCAATTCAATGGGAAAGGGAAAGTCTTTTCAAAAATAGGTGTTGAAACACCTAAATATCCATGTGAAAAAGTAAAATGAACATTGACCACTACCTTACACGACACACAAATAATAATTTGAGATGGATCATAAACATAGCCATGAAAGCTGAAACTATAAATTTCGAAATTAAAACGTAGGAGAATATCTTCATGACTTTCATGCCCAGAAAACAATATTTTAGAGAGAATACAAAAAGCACTAATCATAAAGAAAAATGATACATTCAACTTTATAAAAAGTAAAAACATCTGCTCATCAAAAGGCATTGTTAAAATGATTATCTGAATATTCTGTCCTTCCTGCACTGTATGTGTGTGTGTGTGTGTGTGCGTGTACACACATGCATGCATCTGGAAAAGGACTTGCATCCAGCACATATAAAATAGTCTTACAATTTAATAATAAGACAAATCATGCATTAAAAATACCAGAAAGATTTGAACACACACTACAAAAGTTCAGTAAGTACCTGAAAATGTGTTTAACATCACTAGTCATCAAGGACATAAAAGGTGAACCTCAGTGAGATGCCCCTTTATACCCACTAAAATGGCTAAAATTAAAAAGACTGATGATACTATATGTTGGCAAGAATATGGTATAACTGGAATTCTAATATATTGCTGATGAGAATGTAAAATGGTGCAATCATTTTGGAAAAATGTTTGGAGTTCTTACAATGTTAAACATACACCTACCTAGCCATATCATTACTAGAGATTTACCAAAGAGAATGAAAGCATGTGTATGCAAAAAGACTTACACATGAATGTTTATAGCTGCTTTACTCATAATAACCCCAAACTGTAAACAACCCACATGCCATTAAATAGGAGAATGGATAAACAAGTTATGATATATTTAGGCAATGTAATATCACTCAGCAATTAAAAGGAATAAACTCCTGATACACACAATATGGGTGCATCTCCTATCATTATGTTGAGTCACAAGCTAGATGCAAATGAATACATACTGTATAGTTCCATTTATGTGAAGTTCAAGAACAGACAAAACAAATCTATGGCATTACAAATTAGAACAATGATTGCCTGTGGAGGATGGGGATTGACTGGAAGAGAGCACAGGGGAAATTTCAAGGGTGTGGGAAATGTTCTATTTCTTAATAAGGATGTTTGCTATATGTGTGTATGTATTCATCAAAATTCATAGAATTGTACAACTTAAGATCTGTGAATTCTAATGTGTGTACACTTTATCTTTTTTTTTTTTTGAGATGGTGTTTCACTCTTGTTGCCCAGGTTGAAGTGCAATGGCACGATCTCGGCTCACTGCAACTTCTGCCTCCTGGGTTCAAGTGATTCTCCTCCCTCAGACCCCCTAGTAGCTGGGATTACAGGTGCACGCCACCACGCCCAACTAATTTTGTATTTTTAGTAGAGATGGGGTTTCCCCATGTTGGCCAGGCTGATCTCGAACTCCTGACCTCAGGTGGTCTGCCTGCCTCAGCTTCCCAAAGTGCTGGGATTACAGGCATGAGCCACTGTGCCCAGCCTGTACACCTTTTCTTAAAAGAAGTTTAAAAATAAAAATAGTGAAGGAAAAGTACACTAAGGAAGACCTGAGCTGCTATAGACTTTGTAAAATACCTCACTTTTGCCCTCTAAATGTTCTCCAGGCTCACTAAGTATTTCTTGTCACCCCCTCCCCACCCTCTTCATCCATTTCAGGAGTCTGCCTGGCCTCCAGAATGTGAACTTTTGAAACATGAAGTCTGTGAAAAGCTAAAGTTACAGGGGAATAGCCACAAAGGCCAGAAAACGTCAGAATAATTTATTCTAATATTGGTCCACCCTCATTGCAAATATTTAACATTTTTTTCAGATTTTAGTTAACTGTATCTCTTACCAGGTGATAATGACTATGATGATGATAAGTCACTAATATTTGTATAGTGATTTATAGTTGACACAATGTTCCTAATACGTGAGAAGAGGTATGCCTTGGTACTCTATTAAAATCCCCACCCTATATTTGTTGATTTTCTTCCCTAGATGTTTTAGTCTTGTTGTACTATTTTTATTTTCAAGAAATAAATGAACCTTAAGGAATGACTTGATCGGCCAGATGTAGTGGCTCACACATGTAATCCCAGCACCCTGGGAGGCCGAGGTGGGTGGATCATGAGGTCAAGAGATCGAGATTATCCTGGCCAACAGGGTGAAACCTCATCTCTACTAAAAATACAAAAATTAGCTGGGCATGGTAGCACACACCTGCAGTTCCAGCTACTCAGGAGGCTGAGGCAGGAGAATCACTTGAACCCAGGAGGCAGAAGTTGCAGTGAGCCGAGATCATGCCACTGCACTCCAGCCTGGTGACAGAGTGAGACTCCGTCTAAAAAAAAGAGAGAGAATGACTTGATCATCTGTATACATGTACCTGAGAATCAGAAGACTGGCTTCCACTCAGCTTTTACAATTATGAAAATCAATTCTGTTTTATTCTTTGGCTTCTGAAGTTTTAGAATCCAGTGAGTTGGAGTCCTACTGGATGGTTAGGTACTTTAGCCTCCTTTTTGTCATTCATTTTTTTCATTAAGCAATTTTGTGTTCAGCAAGTACTATGCACTTGGCACTGTCTAGATGTTGGAGTTTCATAGTAAATAAATCCAGAGTCCTTGATCTCAAGGACAATATTGTATCAGAAATTTAAAATAATACAATCCAAGGAGGACAATGTGAATAAAGACATTTCAAAGTGTTATGAGAGTCTAAATGAAGTAGGTGTTAACTGTGTAGGGTTCCTACCTTGAATCTCTTTGGAATAAAATAAGGCCTAAATAAAGACAATAAAGCAGACTGGGATAAGGTGTCATAGAAAGCATCAGAGATGTTATATGCAAGTAATTCTTGAAAACAAGCAGAATTTTTAGCCAAGAAAAGGATGGAAAGAAGATTCAGGTGAACAAATCATAGTCAAAAGAATGAACATGAGCAAAGGCATGGCAGCAGGAAGGGCTGAAGCGGGTCTTTTTTCCAAAGCACTGGGCAGGCAGGGTCAAAGTGCTCAGGGCAAGAGGGAGTAAGCCTGGGAAAAAAGCTGGGTCCAGTGATGATTTCTTAGTGTGTCAGGCTAAAGATCCCTAAAGATATTCTGCATCTAAGAAGAGCTGCTGCCAGTGTAAGCAGGACATGGATGCAACGGTGCTTAGCCACAGTGTATGCATTGGGTGGAAGTTGTATATAAAGCAATTTTTTTAATTAATAGCAGTTAAATGGATGCAATTTTGAGTGACATGCTATTTTTACATGTATTCGAATAGACTTAAGAGGATCACTCAATCCTTGTCTTTCATTCGTTCACCTTACAACACAGATGCCAAAATATTCCACGTGCCTCCCCACACCTGTTTCCATCCTTCTCCACGTTGCCCTGTCCCTACAAGGTGATCTTCATGGACCGTAGACCAAATTCATGTGCTCCTTGTGGTCTTGGCTTCCAACTAGGTTGGGGCAATGAGGGGAGGGCAGGACTGGAAGGCAAGAGGACAGTGAAGTCAGGACGTTTCCTCTCACCTTCCCTGCTGGATGGGCTCCCAAAGCACGCTGGCTTTTTCCCTCTACTGCAGGCCACAGCTCCAGTCATGCGCTTCTCTTATCAGCTTTTTCTCCAAGTTCCAGTATTGTTCCAGCCTTCTCTGTTTCCCTCCCTCACACCTTCAGCCAAGGGCTGGAAGTACTCCTGGCTGTTACCAGCCTAGAGACCACCTGATGTTTTGTGTCTTTGCCTAAACTCTGCCCACACCTTGGAAAATGGCCCCCTATTAAATCTTCTTTACTTGTCCAGTTTAAGTGTGCTGTTTCTGCAGGGATGCCAACTCATACATATTTCTCTCACACTTCCTATGAACTAGGAACTCTTCTCAGCCCTGAGAAATAGTACTGAAGATGACAGGATCCCTCAGGTCTTGAAGCTTAATGTGGAGGAGATATCCAATAAAGAACAAACACATACATAAAAGATAATGCTTAGAGGTATTGTGTGCTAAAAAGCAAGGGTAAAAAAGGATAAGCAGTTATGGACCACAGCAGTTGGGTTTAGGGGCTGGCTTGGGGTCATGCTTTGACCCCAAGAGAGACTTTAGAAAAGTCACTGAGGGTAGGAAATCAAAATGTAGCTAGTGCTTGAGGACTGAGGCATAACCTGTGGCCCCTTTTCTGTGCCTCAGTTAGATTGACTGAATGAGCATATACTTCAGGGTAACTGATTAAATTCAGGCAGAAGCAACGAGGACCTGAACTAAAGAAACTTCGGCAGGGATGAAGAGGAAAGGACAAACACCAGATATATTTAGAGTATAGACCCAGAAGTGCTTGGTCAGTCACCTTTGTTGAAGGCTGATTTCTGGCCGAGTATTGCTGGATGGTGGCACTGTTAGCTAAGGTAAGAAGCAGATGGAAAAGTGGATTTGGTGGGGAGGATGATAAGCTTAGTTTGGGATATAACTGAGTTTGAGTTGCTTGTTTGATATTTAAATGAATATATCCAGTTAGCAGACGAAACTGTAGACATGAAGCTAAGTGGAGAAATCTGGACTAGAAGAATGAATATACATTCACCTTCAGTAAATAAGCATTAGTTGACTCTTTGGGAGGAGAGAAGATTGTACAGGAAGTGTACTTAAACGAGAAATGGCCAAAATACATTAACATTTAAATGTATAAAGAAGAAAGATAAACCCCAAAAGAGAGTGAGAAAGAATGACCTGAGATGTAGGAGGAGAAAAAGGACAGAAAATACTCTCTGAAAACAGAAGAAATTTCAGGTTTGGTCCTGGACACTAAAGTTGTCTAGACATCAGGTGAGGTAAAGATTAAAAAGTGTCCATTGGATTGAATAATTGCAAAAGTTAGGATTGCATTAATCAGGTAAATTTCAATAGAAATATGGAGAAAGAAGCTGGGTTAATTTTTAACCTAGAAGAACAAGAATCTCAAAGAAGTGTGTTCTTATAATTGAACAAACCAGCCACAGCTGTGAGGTCAGAGGAACTGGGTTTGAGTTCCATTCCTTTCCTGTCTCTCCTCTCTGTGAGTGGCTTAGGCAAGTCCCTTAATCTCTCAGAATCTAAATTTTTTCCTCAAGAGAAAAATAGAAATAAGACCTTTTTTCCACCCAGCCTCATGCAGTTGTTTTGAGAGTCAAATAAGTTAGGTAGGTAAATATATTGTCAGCTATAAGTGGTATTCTTTAAGGTGAGGTATTGCTGAACTATTAAGAGGTGGCTCACTTTATGCAGTGAGTGATTTCCTGAGAAGTTGCACAAATCCAATAGTACCCAATGCTTAAAATTAGCTTGCTAGTTTAAGAAATCTACAGTGAATCTTTTAGAAAGTGACCAGTGTTTTTTAATGTGAAGGGTCATTCTACAATTTTTTCTTTCTTGCTTGTTTTCTTCCTCTTTCTCATTCATTTCTTCCTTCTTTCCTTTCTCTGATTTTTTTCTTCATTTTTACCTGCATGATGTTTTTAATCCATAAGTTAAGAAAGAGCTTACCTTAGGACATATAATACACAAATAAAGCAGACTTGATGCCTTCTTATAATTAAAGTTGTGTTCAAGTGGGATGCAATGGGGCAAAGAATATACAAACTGAGACAGGCTTGGAAAAAGAGAGAACACCTAAAACAAAAAAGGAAAATAAATTGTTCTGGAATCATCATATCTACCAATGCCATAGTTGCACAAAAGGTCTGCAGTCTTTTGAGCCTAAGGGCCATTAATTGGCTACAAAATACTGGTGGGCATGGTACGAGACCTCAGACATGGAAAGGGACAAACATAAAGATTAAGAAAAGAATCTGAACAAGAAAGTCATAAAACAGACACATAAAAGGTCGGGAAAAAGAAGGAGAGAAGAAGAGTAAGGAAAAAACACAAAGAGATTAGAGAAGGAAGCCATAAACTTTGGGTGCTCAGTTGGCTTTGGAATTGGAACTCTAGCATCCCCCATCTTTTTGACTTTCAAAAATTGCTTAACCATTCTGAGCCTATTTCCTCATATATTAATATAGATAATTATACATACTTAATATTGTGAGAATCAAATTTTAAAATAAGTGCCAAGGAGATTGTCTGATATACCATTAGTATTCACAAATAAGTGGATGTTACTATTTTTTACTAGGAGCCTTTGTCTTCCCAATCTGACTGTGCACACTGAACAGACAGATCAGAATAAAAGAAGTCTTCTGGAAGCAATTCTGCAAGGAGTGTGCCATATATTATGACTCTCGGGATATTTGCCCAGCCATGAGGGTAGACTCATTCAAACATCCTCGTGTTCATTTTCTTCTAGTGGCTTCTCTGCCCTTTCTAGAAATTAGCAACTCTTTCCACTGCATCTGGGTTAGAGGTTCTGAATACTGTATGCACTAAAAGCTGCATTCATAAACCGCTAAAAATTACCACAGTATTTATTCAGAATCGTCAGCTTTCCTGCCTCTGATGACCCCATACTATCACACTCTGAAATTAGAAACCCTGCATTTGCAATTTGACCATGTTGGATCTGGGTTTTCACAACATGTAGTTTGCACAGTAATAATACTTATAGATCTTTCATTTTTCTACAGAAATTAATTGCCTAAACCACAATGATTTATAGTCATACTGAACATGATTATTAATTTTCCTGATGATTATACCTGTGGGCGGCAACAAATCTACTTGTGATAGACCTGGCTTTGAATTGCTGCTAAAACTAAAATGTCCATAAGGTAATAACAACTAATTTTTACCTTAATCAACTTACACTTAAAAGAATTTAATATAGGGCACTTGTGCCTTGTGGGAAAACTTGTTTGAAATATAAGGTGCTGAGTTATTTATGAGAATAATTATATATTTGCTACTCTAGTTTGTACTGGGAAATCAGGATCTGAAATGAATCTGAGATACATTAAAAAATATAATGAACTCAGTGGAGTTGTGCATGATAAAGAACTTTTGCACGAAGGTAAATATAAAACAGAGCACAGGTACTCTAGTTATGGGAGGGAAAAAGACTATTAAAGCTCACTAAACCATGCTTTTTGTTTTCCTTCCCTTATCCTGCTATTGCCTCAAAGTGCTATCATTAACAAGAAAGGTAAGGCATTGATACCTAAGAGAACAGCCTTGTCCTTCCTTCCTTATTACTCACCCTAAAATTATTTTCAAAAGGCCTTGCTCTGCTCTTATATTCTAATAAGCAGGTCCCTATTAGTTTCTCATTATGCAGGAAAGAACAGTGGTTTGGAGAAATTGAACCCATATTCCGTCATTTTATGTCTTCCAAGCACACCCAGCTTCACTTTTTGGTGCCGGGGTGGTTCATTCACTTCTGTAGATTTGTTTCTCCCTATTGGGATATAAGTTACAAAAAAGAGAAGGCTCTGATTATTGGTTGATATGCATACCTTCTATAATTCTGTATGTTCATATCCCAGAAATATTTAAGGCTTTTTTCCCTGATTAGTGGCATTATGCAGTTATGCAAATAATCTGTTATATCTAGGCACATTATGCCGTTATGTAAATGATCTATTTCATTTATATTTCCCACAGAGTAATGGGGTAGGGAAGAAATACTCTTCTGCATTTCCCCTGGTTTTTAATGAGTTGTTCAGATATATTCAGCTGGTGATCAGTCTGGATTTCTGGGCCGGGTGTAACTTAGCCTTTCTGTTCCACGGCCACTACCTGTATTGAACTTTCCCACTCAATTCAGCAAATATTTATTGAGTGCTTACTGTGTGCAAGTTGTGTGTATAAGTGCAGACTACCCAGTGGGGCTCGGATCCTGCTCAGGTAGACTCTGGGAGAGATGTTATTTACCTTGGGATCTTCCCTCTCTGACCACCTGGACACACGATGAATGTCAGTTCAGCTCCATCCATTTTAGAGCTTATAAGCCATACTAGAAACAATTTTTAAAATTCAGATAATTTTTTTAAAAAGGAAAACAATTTAGAATGGTTAGTATAATGAAATATACTGAGTAAGCTAAATAATTTAAATATAGACATGGCATAGAAAGCAGACTACAATCAAATATACAAATCAAAGTTCAATATGGATCTGGAATAAACTAAAATTTTTTGCATTTGGAAGCTGAGTTAAATCTATGCTTATTCTCTTGGTACCTGATTTCTGGTCCCCTGGAATATTGCACATGCACATGCTAGTCTACAGTGCATAAGCATTTAGACCAGGTTGGTCATTTCCTTTGTTAAGACTGATACACCAACATATAAAATTCTCAGCCTCCATGTCAGCAACTGCTCAACATTTATTGAGTCACTTAACAAATATTTATTGAGCATCTACCCTGTATCAAGGCATCAGTCCTCATGGAGTCTGGTAGAGGAGAAATATTAATTCGAGAACAACATGGGTAAACTGCTCAGTACTGGGAAAGATAGGCACTTGGACTAGAAAAGTGTCCTTGTCAGGAAAGTCAGAGAAGTTTGAAACATTCAGGTCCTGAATCTTTTTCAACCAAGTTTATCTCTAACAGTATATTTTATCAGCTGCCACACATATCTGTGCAAAAGCTGCTGCATGTTCCTTGGATAGACAATGTATAAAATCACGTTACCTTCCCTCTGTGGCAATTGAAGTAAACAGGATTCAAACAGACTCCTCAGAATTTAGAGTAGAGCAATATCTAGCCTGAGGCCTTCACCAAAAATCTTTCTGATTCTAAAAAAAAAAAAAAAAAAAAAAAACTCTATAATTTACCCATGTGGTATTATCTTTGTTCTTTAACCATTTCATGATCACTGATACATTCATTGAATTAGTAAGAATTATCTAAGTACTCAATCAGATAATATTACTAAACTCTTATAAATGGAGGATGATATGGTATGGCTTTGTGTCCAAACCCAAATCTCATTTTGAATTGTAATTCCTATAATCCCCATGTGTCATGGGCAGGAACAAGTGGAGGTAATTGGATCATGCTTCCTCCTTGCTGTTCTTGTGATAGTGAGTGAGTTCTCACAAGATCTGATGGTTTTATAAGCATCTGGCATTTCCTTTGCTGGCACTCATTCTCTTTCCTGCTGCCCTGTGAAGATGTGCCTTCTGCTATGATTGTAAGTTTCCTGAGGCCTCCCTAGCCATGCAGAACTGTGAGTCAATTAAACCTCTTTTATTTTATTTTATTTTATTATTACTTTTTTTTAGAAAAAGAGAGAAAAGGAGAAAAAAAAGAAAGAAAAAAAGAATGAAAGAGAGAAAGAAAGAGGAAGAGAAAGGGAGAGAGAATGAGATTCTTGTTTTATTGCCCAGGCTAGAATACAGTCTAACAATGGGTATTAAAAACCTCTTTTATGCCAATAATTGTGCTTAACAATGGAGACAGGAAGGAATAGGGGATGAAAATAGCAAATAAGCAGCCAACCAATATTTTATTTAAACCTGTGAAATGCTATGCAATTGCTGGGGAGTGATTTACTTCCAATTATGTGGTCACTTTTAAATTAGGTATAATGTGATACTGAGAAAAATGTATGTTTTGTGGATTTGTGGGAGGAGAGTTCTGTAAATATTTGTTAAGTCTAGTTGTTCCGGGTCTGAGTTCAAGTTCTGGATATCCTTGTTAATTTTCTATCTCGTTGATCTATGTAATATTGACAGTGTAATGTTAAAGTCTCCCACTATTATTGTGTGGGAGTCTAAGTCTCTTTGTAAGTCATTAAGAACTTGCCCTTTGTATCTGGGTGCTCCTGTAATGGGTCTGTATATATTTAGGATCGTTAGCTCTTCTTGTTGCATTGATCCTTTCACCACCATGTAATGTCCCTCTTTGTTTCTTGTGTTCTTTGTTGTTTTAAAGTCTGTTTTATCAGAGACGAAAATTACATCTTCTGGTAATGCTAGCTGGCTGTTTTGCCCATTAGTTGATGTAGATTCTTCATTATGGTGATGCTCTTTACCTTTTGGTATGTTTTTGGAATGGCTGATACTGGTTGTTCCCGTCCATGTGTAGTGCTTCTTTCAGAAGCTCTTGTAAAGCAGGCCTGGTGGTGATGTAATCTCTGAGTACTTGTTTATTCGCAAAAA